>JAOTQE010021803.1:0-10631 GCA_025631205.1 Nesometra sesokonis | reverse complement strand
ATACATGTCATTAAGACTACATACATGCCATGAGGTTAATACATGCTTCAATATTTATAATTACTTTTAATTAGTATTATTTTGATTATAATCACAATAATTCAAACAGTTTGTTTTTTACATTATCCCGTTTACGTGTTGCTTTTAAAAAAGTTACATACATACTCATTGGTGATTAGATTTTTAACTTCAATGGTACATAACTTCCATATTATTGTTGAGTGTTGCTTATTTCTATTTTTGTCTTTTTCTGAGTTTGACAGTATAAAAATTGTATTAATCAAATGTTTGTTTTTTTGTTTACACCGAAGAATAATAAACATAAAGCCTTTTAGCATTATTTAAATTATTATGTGTTAATTTATAGTATTTGACAGCGAAAAACTATGAGTAAACTTATATATATATGCAAAATATAAACAATTAAATCAGTTCATTGACTAATTCAGTTTTGGACCATGTTATTATTTTATACCAACTTATGACACCTTCGGTTGGAAAATATATATCTATAACATTAACTGATTTACATTTAAATAACCTATGTTTTTTCGTTTTCTACTTCAATAAGATCCATCCAATATCTGATACATTCAAGATCTTTAATATTTTTGCATGGTAATATTCTATGTAGAAGCTTGAAATTAAATTGTGCAATTTTGATTATGTGCTTCATTTTGTATACTTTATTATACCATACTTTTTTCGATTCAATATTTACATTATTCATGTCTATTTCCCATTTTGTTTGTGATAGTGGGATATCAGAGCGCTCATTAACAAAACATCTATAATAAAATGATCCTTTGTTTTTGTGTGAAACAAGTCATATTTAGTGTAATCTTGCTTATTTGTTTTATCTCTTTATATATTTTCATTATTTTGGTATTGAATTCATAAGTGAAACATACTCAATCAAACCATTTTGTTTTTCACTTAGCTCCGAAATAATTGCTCCATAAGTTAGTATTCTATTATTTAAAATAATATTGTTTATTGTTTTATACCCAGAGAATAACCACAACTTAAAGTACATGGATTTACCATTGGGTGATGTACTTTATTTTTACTTATTTATATATTATTATTACTTTAATTTCGGATACATACGTATATTGTTTAGGAATACAACATCTTTTAACATATTTTTGTAAAATTAGGGCATAATATTTAGGTTTCTGTGGTCATTTAGATTTAATTGTCTTATTAATAGTGTATAAAAAGGGGTACAAGTAATGCTTTGGAATGCATTTACTTCCCTGGGTCAGGACTTAACAGTCGCTTAACCCATGTTAATTTTAAAGATTTAACTATTAAATTTAAATCCGGCATATTGAGACCGCCCTAATACACTTTTTTAATAAGCATTGTTCTCTTTATTTTTTTATTTTTTATTTCCCCAAAGAAATTTATTGATTATTTTTTCAACTCTCGGGTATACATGCAGGTACCTCACTTGCGTTATGAACTAACTTCGATATGGCAAATTATTTAATTACAACATTTTTCCAAAAAAAGAAAGATTCATTCTGTCCCATAACTTAAAAAATAAATTTAAAAAAAATATATATTTTCTAGATCATTTATTGTTTTTATTCCACTTTCATTTTTTCGCATGAGCGCTTGTCATAACCAACATAAATATTCCTAGAAATTTCACAGGTTCGTGCGTCCATACTATATTGAATGATTTTGATATATTATTTTTATTGAAACCAATCCATATACGGTTTTTTTTACTTTCCTTTAGTTTTAACCCTGATATAATGCAGAATGAATTAATTTAAAAGAAAAAATGTTCAAGAGCTTCATCCTTAGAAAAAATAGCATTGTCATCTGCTAATTGAGCTATCTTAACAATATTTTCAATAACGTCATTATCACTAGGTAACTAAATCCCCTTACATTCGGGATTATTTCTGATGTTTATAGCCATTGACTTTGTTACTAGAATGAATAGAGTGCGGATAATGGACATACTTGTCTTACTCTACTTTTCATATTGAAACATTCTGATGTCCATCCATTGTTTGTCCATTACACATTCTGTATCTGTATAATATCACATTGATCCACTTTATGAATGATTTACCAAAGCCAAAGTGTTTCAATGTTTTGAAAAGTAATATTATGTTTATTGAATCAAAGGCCTTTGCAAAATCAAGAAATACTATAGCACCAAGTTTATTTTTAACATGAGTATAATCAAGAATATCTTCTACTCGTCTGACATCTTCTTCTCCAAACCTTTTTTTTAATTTACCCTTTTTGATCGTTACTTTACAATAGACCCAAACACGTTCTGTAATCTATTAGCAAAAGCATGTGCCATTATTTTATAATCAACATTTAACAATGTAATGGGTCTCCAGTTGTTTAGGTTTTCCCTTTGCCCGTTTTAATATAAGAGATTTATTATACATCTCTTTTGGGTACTGGATAAGCTTTTAATATTATTGCCATTTTTTACCATGATTTGCTACTTGCATCGATTTCTACAGTGTTATGTGCCTAGACTAGACTAATTTACAGATTTGGCACAGGACAAATAATTTTGATGACGATGACAATGAAAAGGATGACGATGATGATCTTTTTCTTGATTATCATGACGATGATGTCAACAATGATAACGACGACGATGATAAACATTACGATGGTGATGGCGGTGTTGATGATGATGATGATGATGATGATGAGGATGATGATGATGATGATTATGATGATGATGATGATGATGATGACGATGATGATGACGATGATGATGACGACGACGACGACGATGACGATGACAATGACGATGACGATGACGACGACGACGATCGGAATGAAGGAAGGTCTCAAAACACATGCAAGAACATGGTACCAGCATCACCCTAGAATAGTTCAAGAAAATTCCAACGTAAAATTACTTTGGGACTTAACATACAAACTGACAACACAGTAAAACATAATTTGCCCTGACATCGTCTGTATAAATAAAATAGGAAATTCAGCTTCATCAGGATCGATGTATCAATTCCATCTGACTACAACATAATACAAAGGCGTGCGGAACAATTGGATAAATACATCGATTTAATAATTGAAATGAAGAGGATATGAAAACTAAAAGAAATAAGAACAGTACCGATAGTGATAGGGGCTGCGGGATGACAACTTCAAACGAGATCTTGAAAATCTGCCAACTAGCATCAAAAGCTATGAGCTTCAAAAGATCACATTATTAGGAACTGCTTTCATAACAAAAAGATTCTTTGTGTAGATCTTGAGAGACTGTAACTAATTATTTTCTTTTCTCTCTAGCTGAGAGATGAAAACACATGTTGAAACAATAATAATAATATTAATAATAACAATAGCAAAAGCAACAGCAATAACAATAGCAATAAATAATAATAACCATAAATAATATAAATAATGAAACTGATAATTATTTATTATATACTGACAATAATAGGGCTAACTAAAGTGTTCAGCGTGAAAAATGTAAAACTTCCGTTAAGAAGTCTCAAAACTGAAACAAAATTCTACTTATATTATTACTTGCATTCCCACTATACGATTGATCTCTAGTGTTTATTGAAGCGCAATGGGTAACGACAAGGAAGTACCTGATTTAATATTGACGGAAATGAATGTAGTACCTCACTACTAATGTGTCATTAAACCTGTGCCTCCCTCAATTCAGTTGTTGAAAGTCATCGTCATGTCTGCCATCACCTCTCCGTTGATCGTCCGCAGTAGACGTCCAAAAAATTCATTCGTTGATGTTCTGGTTCAACTTCTTCGGACAGGTCTAAGAAGCAATGAATCAAACCCATCACCTGAAAGTGAGGACGGGTGTTATGCTTCACTTCTATTTTTTATCGTCATGGGCTCTTTGGGAACTGCAATGATTCTCTCTAGTATTATGACAAGAGGCGAATATTTAAATTACGGTGTTGTGTCAGTCTTTAAGATAATCCTAAAATTATCCAGTACTCTGATGATGTTGTTTATGATTAAGTCGAAAAGAAAGTGGATGGAAGCCTCAAATGTTGTACTGAGGTGCCCAGACGTTCAGAACATTAATGACCATATCGGCATCGCCAATGAACACCGTGATTTGTCAGAGAACGAAATAACGCCTGAACCGACTTCCAAGACATTCAATACGTCGAGTTTATCGTTGATTGGCATCTATATCTTTGGTAGTTTATCTATTATCATGTTTACTTTTGATATCCTACATGTTGCAACTTGTTTACCACTCTCACGTGACGGATACGATACAGATAGATATGCCAACGAAGACATCCTTCACATCGTCATTCGCTCGATTGGCAATGTCTTTCTCTGTGTCCAAATTGCTTTTTTCGTTTGCTTCAAAAACACCAAGTTCGTGAGTAGCCCTACGTTCTGTTATTCTTTGCTGATGTTTGTTGCTGTCAATTTCATATCTATGCTGGAAGGTTTGATGTACGTTACATTTAAACGACTCGGTGTAAAGCTTCCATGGCAAACACGTGACCCACCAGATAAACCTGGGGACTATGACATACTATGCATTAACGGCACTCGGCTCTTTGATAACAGTACGTACATTATGCAAGACATCGTCTACCCGTTTACCGTTGAGTTCTACATCCTATCGATCGGAATATTTCTACATCACTGGTTTAATCTGCTACCGACCACAAGCTGTAATACCGATGGACGCGTGTGTGATGACATGGCCATCGTGGATGATGGACATAGACGTAAAAATAGGAGTTGTTTCAAATCTCTGCCACTCGCAGTCTTCATGTCTTTGCTACTGCTCGGATCCGCTGGGTTTCTTTTATCTGAGGACATTGTAGGTATCGTCATTTATATTTACCACACAATCCGCCTTGTTCATAAGTTTCTGTTAATTATATCTGTAATTCTTGGAGTTCGATACCTATCTCAATTTAGCTACTACAGAAAGCCATCTCTTGACGGAAACGAAATGCTTCTTTTCAGCACCGTCGCTGGCTCATTAGTAGTTACTGGGTTCACAGCTCTAACATCTTCTGTGCTTTTGTATCAATTCAACACCATGCCAATAGATGACATAAAGGGCAAAGAGCTCGCTTCTGGTGTAAATGTGACCGTTGCAGATTCTGTCCTCTGTTTGTCATACTCTCTTATCAACTACTTTCAAATTCCAATACAAACGTGTTTGTTTATTTCTGCCCGTCGTCGCCTGTCACCTAAACGTGAAACAATAACTGCACACCGACTCCGTGAATGCTTCTTGTACCTTGCCGTCTGCAATTCGAGTATTTTGATCACAAATACGTTTTTCTCGCTTGAAACATTTCGCGTTGAATCGTCGACGAACGTGTGGTATTTTGGGCCCCGTTACTGGAGCATCGTGGAGAGTGTTCTATTTCCTGTTGCGGAACTCTATCAATTCCATTCTATTCTGTTGTGTAGCGAACTATATTTGTTTTTTAAAGTTAATAAGTAAGGCTTCGATTTGCAAGCATCCCGTAAGGTTGTAATGGTAAACGGTACTAAGTCTAGGAGATTAGCTCCACGACAATGCATGCATTCGTAAAAGTACTAAATTAAGAAGGTCTAAATAATACCTTACAGTTAGTGACAATAAATTTGTCTCGGTTTATGACCCCGGCAGCGGGTCCTGTAGTTATATTTAAGTAGGTCTACATTTTTAAATAATTCTGTTTGTTTCACGATTTTTTTAATTCCCGGCCGTTCATTTTATGCAATCAGCAAAATAGCACACATCCTGTATGATTTACAATTACTCGTATCTATACCATGTATAGGGAAAGTTGCATTATTAGTCTAACTATTCAAACGTAATATATACAATGACCTCATCGCTAAATGAGTTAGCTTTGAAACATGATTGGATTCGTTATTTTTCTTATAAAAATCAGTGTTGTTTGTGAATGGGAGTTGGCCGAGTGTGTAAAACGTTTGACTTATCGATATTGATTATCGATAATTAGCCGATTAATTAGAAAAGTTGGCTTGTAAAATTGAAATAAAATTCACGCGCGGGTTCAATTCTCCTTCAGAATATGTGCCACACAATCAAGCGCCCTCTAATTTTTCTCACCAGCACCAAAAATATCTATTACTTAATTAATTTGACTAGTAATTCTAGAGCTCCATCTAGTTAGAGCTAAACATAGGATTGACGGCAAAGATCTTACAATGTAAAGATAGCGCGCTGGCCTGTTCCAATCAGGCTGATCTCTATTATATAATAGAGATCAGTGATTCCAGTGCCATGGAATTGTGCCCGCTACAAAATAAGGAGTAACGAACGCGCAGGTAGAAATTATTGCGAATAAAAATAATTTGATTTGATAACACAAATGCATTTATTTAAATACTAATGATACAATATTAACATCTATACAAAATTCAGTATCACCCTTTGGAAAATAAATCCAAATAATAATTATTTTAAATAAATAACAATTATAAAAACTAGAATAAAACAAACATTTCATAGCGCCCCCTACAAAATAAGGAGTAGAATTGGACGTAGGTGACGTACCATCATTACAAAAATTCCATGCAAAAATCGGCCAGCGCGCTATCTTTAAATTATAAGATCTTTGATAAGGAGTAGAATTGAACGTAGATGGCGTACACCATCATTACAGAAATTCTATGCGAAAATCGGCCAGCGCGCTATCTTTACATTATAAGATCTAGGATTGATGATTTCTTTTCATTAGACATTTTATACGATATATTTATTTCGTCCAAAAGAAAATTCAGTGGTGCTGGGTACAATTACTCTCAAGAAAGCAAATATACGAACAAAATATTTTGAAAATTGAACCTATCCAAAATATTGCATAAGTCTGTACATTCTGATTTTCTGTGAATTTTTGTTTCGGTTTTTCCTCTTGTTAACTTTATGTTGGATCTATACATTTTACATAGTCTGGTTACATTTTTTCCGATGGGTTTTGGGGGTAAATTGTAAACTTTACTTGTTTTCATATTTGAAATATGCTGATTTCAAATGTAAATCTTCTGTATTTCATTTTTGTCAGCCATTTTGAATTTTAAAATTGCCGCCATTTTTTGACAAACACATCCCGTAACTTGAGTCACATGACATCTTTTTAAAATGTTAGTGTGTAAATGTATTCTTTGATTGTCACTCCATCCAAATTTTACGTTTTAAAAATTACCTTATGGCGGCCATTTTACATTTCAAAATGGCTACCGTTTTTACTTAACATTAAATGTCATAAAAACAGAAAATAGTTATAGCCAAAACAATTGTCTGTTTTCAATGCAAATTAAGTAATCATATAGTTGGCTGTTCATTATTATTTAAATTATCAATATGCACATTAATATTCTATAGAGAATATGTAGGCCTATAATATTTTTTCTGTTATGTTATTTGAAAAGGTCAGCCAATTTGAAATCCAAAATGGCCGCCATACGAGAATTATCAATTTTCAAAAGAAGACATTTAGACACTAAAATCATGAAAAACATGCTATTTGACCAAAGTTATGGGATGTTTTTGTAAAAAATAGGTGATTTTGACAAATAAGAAAAACTATAAAAATTACGTTTACTTTTGAAATGAATCCGTATTCAAATATGAAAATTTCAAACGGAAAATTTCATGCCACTTGTAACCGAACTAATAGAAATATACGTAATTACTTCCTTGGCGCTTAACGTACTTGCCTTCATGTCCTGGTGTCTCCGGGTGATTTTTATTTCCTTGTTATAAGGTAGAAATCGCCAGAGCGCGCACTCTGGCGACTTATCCAGAGCCATAATTGATCCTCTAACGAGGAAAAATCGCGTCCCGGGTGCGCGCGTCCTGGGTTCGAACTTGGCAGCGCTCACCAGGTTGCTTCTCACGAATTCTCAGCTCCATTTGATTAAGACTGTTTAAAGGGCATGATGAGCTCCCATTCTAAACTGGTGAGAATGGTACTGGATGTGACACGAAAGAATAACGATTTTTAAAAATAATCTTTGGGCAGAAAAATTATTTATAGATCGCCATAGGTTTAAAATTAGTTACTCGTAACTATTTTTAGCTATACTTTTCGTACATGTCAATCTTTTTTTTTCTGAAGCTAGTTTCATACATGGAAAGTAAATTAACAAAAAACTTGAGGTACTGTTAGGTGCTTGTTCAACTAGACAGATTTGATAAAGTTATTTGCTTAATTGACGGAAAACCAAATCAATCATTATTTCCGTTATTTTTAGTGAATATTGAAATGGCAATAAAGATTATTAAAGATACAATCTTTCAATAATAGTTTCATTCTCTGTTTTGTATTGGTTTATCTATTTTTAGTTCATGTAGAACAATGTGAAAAGTTTTAAGTTGACAATCCAATAATTACTTATATTGCTGACACTTTCGATGTCAATTCCACGAACACCATCTTTAAAGTAATATACAATAGGTGGCGGTCATCTGCCATTTTAAAAATCCAAGATGGCCGGCTGCCAACACTAAAAATATTCAAAAAAATATCTATATTTGGCAGAATAACTTTTGAATTTTAACTTAATGCTAAAATCGCCCAGTGTTGCATTTACAAGTATTGGCAGTAACTGTTCTGCTGTTACTACAGTCATAAACAGAACATCTATATTTTTCACTGACTCAGTACACGGAAGCTGATTGCTACAGCAACTACAGAAAGTGTTTACAAAATTTCAGCCACATTTAAACAGTTTAATGATGGCTTCTGGTGCATGCAGGAGCATGCAAACATCGCATTGGAACAAACTTGTCATCTTCTGACGTCCATCCATATCCGGTTATCCACATCATTGTAATGTAATGTGCTCGACAAATGTATGGTCTTAAGGAGCCCATGTTGGAAGGAGACTCTCTCCCTCTGCTTGACGGTTTGAATAAAGAAACTAGCGTAGTCAATTGACTTTGGTGTGTAATTTGAATCTATAAAGCAAACAAACAAATTTTCCATTCGTGATATAATTTCTGAAGATGGTTCATGACACAGTGAAGCCAATGCATCCAATATTTTATCCTCACAGGACATAAACACTTTCATACACCAGTCTTTCCAGCAAAGCTGCCACACATATCCAATTCCGTAAATGCATGAATTCCTAATTTAGCTGATGTACGCCTTGCTCCGAGATTTTTTATAAATAGGTTTGATGGGAATCTTTCTGTTTGACTTGCCCTTTATTGTTAGGAAAAACGTATCAACTGGTAATCTTGGAAACATGTAGATCATCAACTAAAACATCAGTATCTGGTGTGAGTCTATGACTATATCGATATTATCGGTTACATGGAGGGCATGTACCCTTAAGACTCTTTTACAAAGGTTACCATAAATTTCTTCAATTTGTTAGTAGATTTAATACTGTAATCCAAGGTCCTGTGAGCCAAATATTTGACCAGTTTTGCCTTGGCTTTCCCGAACGATAAACGAACGGTACTGGGTCTGGACAATAGCGTTCCAGTTCCACGACAAGACATTCCATTTGTAGAAGTACTGATAAAGAAAATCTATCTAATGGTGGCAATAGAGTGTCCCCGAGACCAGATTAAACTTCGACTATTCCTAACCAGTGAGCTGATATGATAAGTTCACTTTTCTTTTGTTCGCTTCTTTCTCATTTGCTCCTTCAAGGAACTGCTAACATATCTGTTAAACACCAATCTCACTTAGTCGTAATGACATGTACTTCTTACAAACCTTTTAATAAATAATTCTGCAAAATCACTGGCATATTTGAATTCGTCAGTTTTACTAATCAAATTTGCAAATGCCATGATGCCATCAACAATGATGAGCCTGTACTTTTCTGGTGTTCTGTGGTGATTTGTTGTAGGATGTTCTTTGGTAAATTGCCATTGCGTTCCATGTAACCTATTCATACCACAGGGCGTGGCTCCCAGAAATCAATGTTGTCTAATGCAGATCAAACAAAATATAGCCAAGGAGGCAAGCAAAGTCCACCCGTAGAATTAATTTGCTATGTAACTGCATTGGCAATACTAGTTTCAATTTCCATAAGCTTCATTCTTATCATCTGTCTGTATGAACATTCACAGTATCGTCAAATTAAAAAAAAAATAATAATTTATATTTTTTCAAAGTAGAATTTTTAGGATTTTTTTACGGCGGCCACTTTGAAATTCTAGATGGTTCCAGCCTCATTTTTACATAATAAAAATGTTATGAATATGCTGAATATTTTTAATATGGATATTGTTAACAAAATCTGCCCGTTTGTCATTGGAATTAATTGATAAAATTCAGTCTCAAAATAGGGTTTTTTATGCTGGCGGCCATGGATTTCGAGGTGTTAATGACTTGAAAAAAAATGGCAACATGGTTTTTCTCATTCCTTATATAATGAAGATATGAAATCAAGTCTAAGTTTGCTTTTAAGAAAAAATAGACACGAAAGCCATTTTTACGACATAATAGCTCACACTATGTTTTTAAGCTTAAGAAAATAGAAAAAGAATAAACTAAGAAAATAAAGATATAGACTATAGGCCATGTCATTGTATCGTGTATTTGCGTGGTCTGATGAGTGGTGTTAGAAATAAAATTCATGATAATCTTCCAAATATTATAAAACATGAATAGACCCTTTGT
>JAOTQE010021792.1:0-10631 GCA_025631205.1 Nesometra sesokonis | reverse complement strand
GGTCTAATATCCTTGTATTCAGATTCAGTTAGTTCATTCCTATTTAGTAGCGTTCTAAGGTATGCTTGTAAGGTGTTAAGCTGTGTAGTCAGAGAACAGTTACCTAACTTCTTACACTACAGAATTACTTCTTTTTGCATAAAAAATCCGAACTATAAAAGTATATGGTTCTTTTATTTAAATTTGTTTTTATGCAGTGTTTTCTGTGTATATTTTACTGTTCTAAATTTGGGTCTAGTATGTTATTCCTCTGATAATGAATTTTAAATGATCTAGTATCATTTACAAAAGTTTCATTTATGCGGTCTTAAAACATTTTTTACGGTAAAAACGGAAGAATGGCTCTAGAAGGAAGGGGAATTTTCCCATGGAAGGCTCTAATCAATATCATGGGTACACCTACGCTATCTTAGGCTTAGATGACCAAACTCAACCATATAAACTCATTTATATTTCCACTTATAGTAAGAAATTGACTGAACCACTTCAATTATTTGATATTTTCAATATATGAACAATATTTTATTAAAATGGTCAGTTTAAAAAAAAATCTAAATACCAAAAAAAAACCGGCCAAGATTTTTAAATTTTAGGGTCGGACAGTAAAAGCAATGCAACTTTTTTTTAGGCTTTATGCACAAAATATTTTCATTTTTAATTTAAGATAATTTTTTATACGCCTCTGCAAAAACATATATTTTCAATACTCTTGTTAAATGAATGCACTACTGTAATTGCTATTGTTAACTGGATTAGGAAGAATATTTCATAGGCGTGAAAGAGCAACTGAAAAAATATCCATATTATGTATTATGCGATGAAAGCAAATCATCACTTGGCCACAGATAATAATACACAAGTTATATAAATAACGTAAACATTATAGTAGTACAATTTTATTGAATACAGACAAATTTAATAATCATAACGACTTCGCTACATAAAAAAATAATTTAATATAAATGCTAAAACAAGTAATTATTTAATTATTTGCGATATTGACTTATCGTTGATTAGTCTTTGGTTGTTATTAGGACTTGCGTAAGTGACACTCTGGAAATTACCCACTAGTCTAAACTAACACAAGATCGATGACCATTCTAGCATACACACAAGGTATGCATTTTATACAAGCGCGACCTTCATGGGCAGCTGATTTATTCGATCATTTAACCAGCATTTTTAAAATACTAAGTATAATGCTAACACACTTATAACTCCAGATACTTGGCATAAACGTCACTTGAAGTAAAAGGCACTATGTATTATATTAAAAAAATGGCATTCACCAAACTGACAGAATGAGAAGCACAAACAAAATAAAAAATTTTAATTCTCTGGCCCTAAAGAGAACATAACAATTCTAATTATAATGATGGTTGACGGAACGTTTAGTCCAATGTTAGTATGATTAAATTTAAAAGAATTAGTGGATGGGAAACACTTAATATATGTGTTTCTTTTAATACATTTCTTAGCTCTTTTGGCTATTATGTTCACAATGTTTTTATGCATTCAGCATGTTGCCATAGTAGCAAACTAAATTAAATCATCAGAACGCTTTGCACAACGGCTTTTTAGTAGAGTGACAGTATTTACCATAACATTTCCTTAAAAAGTATGCGCTGATTAGCTTTTGTTGAACTGTTACTTCGGCTTAATCTATACAAGTACTTTTTACATCGATTATGGTTCCTATTTTTTATCATGTTGCTCAACAGCTGCCCAGTAAGCGGTTCAATTTGGAACTTTCAAATTCTATAATCAATAATTAATTCAGCTTTCTTAATATTAAACTCTAAATAATCATCATTACACCACTTTAAAAATCTATTTGCTTCATCAAAATAACCGTTTAGTTTATCGAACTTATAATTACCATATCTTTGCATATTTGACGATGGAACATTTGAATATTGACATAATACAGCCGCTTGTACAGTTATACAATTACATATAATAAACATTAATGTGCTACTGTCAAGACTGGCAAGTGTTTAATTTGTAGAAACCAAAATAAATCACAGAATATCGGTTAAAACAAAGAAGTTTCAGCGAATGAAACAGCCCTACCTAACACAAAATAAATGAATCGTGGTGAAAATATAATATAATTCTGAGATCAAAACATGTAGTAAAAACAGCACATAGATAAATAATAGAGACTAAACTTGTTTATATTGCTACATTTTGAAAGTTTAAAATACGCAGGTAGAGAGAGAGAGAAATAAAAATCCACATACGTTCGCAGGAAAAGTTTACATAATATTTTATTATCGTAAATTGGTTACTTTGCATAACACAGTTTGCTGTTTATAGATTGGTAAATTCTGCTGTTTTGGCTTTATTATATCCTTTGGTAAATTCCTTATAGGAAAGTGGTCTAATATACTTCTTGTCGATATAAAAGTATCTACAATTTGAAAAACGAACTATTGGCATTTTGTTACAAATGGCTGATGGGTATATTTACCTCAAACTAGCATGATTGGTACCGTCCAATAGCGTAGTCATATGTACGAACACTTTCATTAATCCTTGTATATGTCAACATTTATTTTGCGTAGCTAATCCATCGAATTGTAATTAAAACGAGCATAAATTATAGTGTATACTACGTATTTTAAACTCCGATGAGGAGCTTTAGAATCACTCACCTGATAAATTGATTATAGTAATGTATATCTTTTTTGTTACAAAAAGAAACTGTTTTACCAGGAAAGTTTCATTTGACGAGAGCTTAAACATAAAGTGTAACGACTTTGTAACTGACGACGAAGTTTTGGAACTAGCCAATACAAAAGATGCAGAGAACCGTCTAAACCAAAATACGTTGGATGGGGCATGTTTTGTGCATTAAAGTAAAAACACTTATTAGGTTAGGTGAGCTTGCGGAGGGAAAAGGCAAGGTTCGTCAGTACTACCATTGGCAGGTAAATATTAAAACACGGATTTACGCAGCACCTGGAGAGACCAATGCAGCCAGACACACATGGCGGAAATCAATGACATTGAGTGAAAAAATAAAGCATGAGCAGCATCATAAATCCAAGTATTAGACTGTACCTTAACGAAATCAAACGGAAAGAAATATGTTTATTTTTATTATATTTCATTGATTTTCTACATTGTTTTCTATTACCGTAATGTTTTGGAGCTTGGTGGTATTCAAACTGCAGCTTTGAATATGTTAAAATGTATCTTAACTTTTAGTATAGCTATTTTATATTGTATTGGTATATGCAATTTTGTATGTATTTTTTATATATATTGCCGATTTCGCTGTTGGATGTAAATGAAATAAAATAAAACAAAATAAAATAAATAAAAATAAATAAAATTAAAAATTAAACAATAATTTCATGGTAACTGTATACTAGTAAACAATGCATTATCTACGAGCCAATCAGCCAGGTGTTATTGATTATTATTTTATATTCACTGCAAATCTTGAGGGATCGATTTCATTGCAGAATAAATTGGCTGTTTTATTATTAAATTCTGTGATAAATGTGGTAAATAACGATGTTTGACTCGCAGACATTGTTTTGGACTAGACAGGTGAACTACGTCTAAAATCAAACTTTAATAAAGAGTCTAAATATCAAACCAATTATATTTAACATGCCTAAGTGCGCACTACAGTAAAACGGTATTTTATTTGCTAAGAGACACTAATTATTGTTTTAACTCTCTCAATATAAGTCTGACGCTATAGCGACTGACCTAACTATATCGGTAGATAAGAGAACTAAGTTTTACTAGAAAGCTGAGACTACTACAGAAAGAGATTGGAAATATCCTGTGACATTAGCACTCAGTTGGTTATTGTTATGTAAATGTGGTCACAGTGAGAAGTTACACAACTACTTTAGGGTACTGCACATTCTCTGTTACAATTTATTCCAACAGTGACAACCACTGTTGTGTACTGTACATGCTCATATACATGGTATTTCAAAGTCATGTGAATTGCACAAAGTCTACCTTGATATGCACCTCAGCATTTTAAAATTAGTTTTATCTAGCATAACAGTTAAACTAACCAAATTGTAATCAGTAGGTGTATTTTATATGGTGTAACAAAATATGTTATTTATTATCACTTTTTGTGGCAAAAGTTTTTATTTTAATTATTAAACTTTTAATAATGTATAAAAACTTCTCCCACAAAATCGATAACAAATCACACATTTTTGTTACCCCATAATGATTTACAAGTTTTGGGATTTGTTTGGATTTTACCTATCGATCCTTAAATAAATCTTAACAGAGCATGTGCTGTATGCTACAGTAGTTGTGATAATTCATAACTCTGAATACATTTACATAATAATGACTAGCTGAGTGCTGATATCAGAAACAAATGGAAATGCACAGTCATTCCAATCTCTTTCTATATAGTAGTCTCAGCTAGAAACTATAGATATAATCTTAGAATTAGAGCTATCGAGTTACGAGGAACTGTTTTGTAAAATATATTCATCTGCTCTAAATATAACATGACTACATATGACCATGGGACTTAAGTACGTTACTGAATTGACCTTACGTCTTACAGTTTGTAAAATGATTACAGTAAATGCAAAACATTGTTAAAACTGCTCAGAGTGCTTCTTCACAGTCGCGTTCTCTAATTCGAAAATGCTTAAGTTTTATCGCTTATAATGGAAAAGATGAATTGGTTGATGATGTAGCAGAGACTTAAGAGCTACTTCAGATCATTATGTGGAATATATGCATCCATGGATTGTACTTCCAATTGCATTACAATTATAATTATAAAAAAGTAAGATTGAATAGGCTACTGTGACATGGCGCTTATGATGTGTGATGTACCTCCTCATACGCGTGTGATGCTCTGCATGGCGCGTTTAATGTACAAATTGTCAGGGTGTGTATTATTATTTTGTCGCGTATGCATTTGTCATGTGGTGCATCTAATTTTTTTTCCATGACGCGTACGATGTATTGTCATTGCACATATGCTGGCCATTGTCATGGCGCGTATAGCATTAACACAATACATTTTATCGCCATTTAAGATTATCATAATAGTCGCAGGAAAAAACCAACGAGGGAGATCAAACATAATAATGATACAATTCCCTTTCCAATAATATTCCAACACATTGTTTATTATATGCAATAAACTAATGTTTTATACATAATTATCATCATCGTCTTTATTAAGCTTGAGGCTTCTTTTGTAAAGTGCTTTGTTATTAGTTGTTGTATTCAGTATGGCCTGTTGATAATTCCGCACAATGCTTCGCCAATCAGCATTATAGTATCTTTAATAGTAAATATAATTAGATGGACGATCATAATGATGTCTTTCACTATGGTTATTAGAACCAGTGCGAACAACATCGTCTAAAATGATTAAATTTGTGTTTCCGTATCAGTATACGTAATTTATAATAATTTATTCACCGAACTGTTTATATGTGTGCGGTTAAGTATACTTAATATTAATGAATGCACAATGCACTGCCTCAAAATATTACAATTAATTTTTAAATTAAATTTGTGCACTAGTGTATATTCGGCTATAGTGTTTCATCTATGAATGTAGGAAAGATAAATGTACCTAATACCCTGTTCCCACTGCCGATCAGGCCAACTCGATCAATCCCGATCAAGCTCATTTGGCCAGGTCGGGCTTGCTCGGAAATGGTATTCGGGGTCAATCTACCTTGATCGGCATTGCTCGTGCTTCCTTCACGATCATTTTGGCGATGCAGAGATTGACCTCGAATACCATTGCCGAGCGAGCCCGACCAGTCCAAATTAGCTTGATCGGGATTGATCGAGTTCGTCTGATCGGCAGTGGGAACCCACCATAATAATGGACGATCGGGTCCAGGCAATTAGGCCAACGTGATCGGGCCGTGATCGTGGTGACGATCGGACACACCTCAACGACAAGCGTGAGATTTAAATAGCAAACTGATTTCAACAGTCATGGGGCCAGGGCTCGCGATATTCATTTATCTACAGATGCGCTGATGTACTAGAGGCCCAAGCTATGCAAAAAAAACAATTCTGCCAAGTTAAAAAGCAGAGTTGGGGGAGATACTTAGACCAGCGCATGTGCTAAGGCCCAGAGTATGACAAGTCACTATAGTCAATTGTTACTAACAATAATGCTAAATTAAATTATAGATTAAACAATACATTTGATTATCCTATAAAAACACAAAAACAAAATATTTGTGAAATAATGTCATGTATTTGCGTTTCTTCCCGTTTTTACACCGAGGGGAAAATCTGAAACTACCGTTCTGAAAAATAAAGTTTACATGGATGCGCAGATTTGTTTCTCTTTCCTTTTCTCGTCTGGAGTACACGTATGACAAAAAGTACAACGCCTGCTTGTCACAACCAGGGCATAGACCTAGAATAATGTTCACTTTGATACATTATTACAGAATAAAGCCTAGATGAACTAAATCCCATTAAACCAAACTAACACGGTTTATCGTTTAGCAAGAAATTACACATAGTCACTTAATCACCTAAGCTGTATACGATAATTTAACAACATACGCCAGAACTGCGTTGCCTTGGCGCGCTTACGGTAACTATCTTAACGTTAATAGGATCTATTTTCAGTGACAAGATTTATTTTTGACAAAATGTAAGGCGATATATAAATTAATGCAAAAAACAATAATTTAGTGGTGCAAGTTCTCTCTTAACGTAAGCGAGTGAAAATCCACTCTTTGTGGAGTGACCTGAGGGACCACTCCAAAAAGAGTGAAATTCACTCCAATCGATTGAAAATTCACTCTATACTAGTGAAATCACTCACTCTTTTGCCGAAAATTCCCGTCAAATGAGTGAATTTAGAGTGCTGATAATTCACTCTTTTAAGTGGTCCCTCAGGTCACTCTCACTTTTTAAAATTCACTCCAAAAGAGTGAATTTTCACTCTTTTACATTAAGAGAGTTCGCATACAATGTATGTAGTCACGCCTGTTTCTCGACTTGTATTATATTAAGAAAATAACCTGTACCTAGATTAAAGGACTGAATTTTGCCCAGGTGTGGAGATACACATTTTATCAGTTTTCTTTCCCTGTCTACGGGGAACTTGCCAACAACCAGCAAACGGCCCTCGTCTTTCCATTGAAATTGGGACCACTTTCTTCCGAACGATACACCCATGTTGTTAAATGTGTACGGAAACCTGGTGTAAATACATTGTTAAATCATTATCTCAAATGCTAACTACGGGAGCCCATTAGTGTCAACGGTAAATTAAATTTAAAAACTGTTTAGTGGCAGCCGCCATATAATTATATGGCGGCCACCATATAATTGTATAGCGATCACGACATATAATTAAATGGCGGTAGTTGTATGGGGGCCACCACTTAACATGTCTTACATTTAATTCACAGTTGAACCTCCGTGCTTCCGTACTGTACAGATTATAGAATATTTATTTTTAAAAATCAGCAAAACAGTCTGACTCAGTGCGTAGATGAAGAACCACCTAACCTGGTAAATCCTTAGAAGCGGTGAGGAAATTTACCTATTTAACAGGTTTTTTTTTTCCTTTAGAGCGCTTAATGTTTTAGGTTTAGTGTAGATGGAACCTAGGCCTAAGTTAAAATTCAATTATACCACGGTAACGATCAATCCATTCTCTACCTGCTATTATTGTCCTTGTTGGAAAACTAGGAACTAGGTTAAATTGCTAATTAAGGACCAAATCCTCCAGCCATCTCCCTGCTAAAAAATACGGGCCTAATCTTTTACTTATTGATAATGGGAAGTGACAATGGACTGGGTATTTCTGCATACCAATGCTAGGGTAATACAATTCCATTATTAATGACCAAATTAAATTGTCGGCTCTTTTCATACTAATATATTATAATCTTGCATTTAGATTACTATGTGAAATATCGTTTCCGATTGATTCATTTATTTAATACAGTGTGCTTACTTATCAACTGTAAATATTATTGACATATCATTATTACAAATTACCTTAGAAATTGGATTGGACTTAGCAATTCGATTAATAGCAATCCACGTAGCATATCTACGTTAGATATTAACAATCATATAGATTCTGCCTTTAAATTACATTTTCATATAGTGCCAATATGGGCGTTAGTTTAATATCTTCTACGATAGCGTTGTCTTCTCTTCTATTATTAACCGTATCATTCTCTTAAGTAGGTGCGTCTAGAAAGCAGCTAGAGCGCGATGAATAATATTATCAACATATTAGAAATTGCTGTTTTTCTAGTAATTCGCGAGTACTTAATAATATTATGGTTTGCTCGTGTACTTAGCATAATCGTTTTAGCGGGTATCGTACATATAATGTATACTTCTGCTATTTAGGCCTATTCTTTGTGCTTATTTGATTTATTAATGATGATGCAAATAATAACCATGTCACTGTAAAATTTATGCAAACTGAACAAAATGGGCCAAATCTGTTAAAAAAAATATTGTCCATAACAAACAGTTAAAACCACATCAACTTCCGCAATATGTTTTTAAAAATTGTATGATAATACTGCGTTCGCTAAGCACTAATGATTGGCTTTTAGGCATATTTATTCAGATATCGTATGTATATAGAATAATTATGCCTATAAATATAGGGCTATCGGGATGATCTCAAGCCTGTTTTCTATATGGCTCATGTGGTTTGGTACATAGTATTAAAATTGAATAAAAACATAATATAAAATCAAATAACGATTAGGCCTATATCTTAAGTAGTAAAAGTAAACAATGAAATAAAGCGATAAAAATTGTTTATAATTCATAATTTTGTAGTATATTATTGGCATATATGAATATAAGTTTTCATGAAATTTGTAATTTTGAAGGTGTTTAGGAAATAGAGGTGATCGCAAATTTATTGCAGAATAGTACCAGCTTAATAATGTTGATGTCTGATGATTTTAGGCTATGTGAAAAAAAAAACAAAGAGAGAAGACATTATTTAACGATGAATAATCTCAGGGAATCATTTTTGTTCCAGTTTCGTATCGTTTAATTTCGTTTATAGATTAAAATAATAGTCACGTTATGAATTACTGGTAACCATGCATTTAATCGTCGTCGTCGTCCTCGTCCTCGTCGTTCTCGTTGTTGGCATCATTATGGCAACGCAACTCGATATCCATACAATACCTACTGCTATTAAGTTGTATTTTGTCAGTGATTACAAACCACTATCGGTACGTGTTATTATTGGGATGTTGTTAGGACATACTTCCATAATCATCATATTTCTAAATACTGAAAAACAGCAATGCTGCACTAAGGGTTAAATTTGTACCGACTAGTAGTCATTGATTTGTGAACAAACCTGGCAACACACCCCACGCCTAAACAGACCGCGACAATTCCACCTCATTCATAATGAGACTTGTTTGTATGAGGTACTGTAGTTTTCATCCTGTAAGTAAGTGGCAGATAATTTTCTTTTGGATATGACTCAAAATTTTATAAAAAGTAAGATTTGCCACCATTTTAGAAAAACTTACAATAAAAAATGAAGAAAAAGTAAAGAGGCCCATAGTTAATTTATAATTGTTTCAAGGCAGTTCTAGGTTTTATCATTGCGGCACGCAATGCACTGCTACTATTGCTTTCTTTGCTTTGGCATTGTTTTTCTCTTACGACATTTTTTTATACCGGCAATATTTCTTCTGCTGATATTGACAATATAATAATTAGAAGAAACGGTCTTTATGAACATACAAATAGAGATTCGAGACCTAGTAACGAAAATGTGTATCTTCTTGCACATCATGAAATGCCAAGTTAAGGTAGCTGGGTAATTCGCTTCCCAATTGACTTAGAAACCAAAAGGTACTGGGTGTAGAAAGCAGGATTTCTTTTACTCATAACACATGCATATTTGTCCACGTATTGCAGTCCTTTGTTTAAAGGACAGCAACTTGTTTTGTTTATTTGGCGCCGTGCTAACGTGTGCAGTTACTTTTAAAGAGCGTCAATGTCTAACACCAAACGCGTTTATGAGCGTTTTCTATGTACATTCAGCTTTGAATATTATTATACAGCCAATCAATATAATCAATAGCCATAATAATTAAACGGAAAAAAGCGTTTCACTAACGTCGACAATAGTAATTGGTAAGTTCGATTTTTCGTGACAACAAACCAATAGCCTGTTAATGACCTGACGTTGAATGTATTAACAGTATTATTATTATTACTGTTTAACAGTCACGTTAAGACTGTGATTTCTGTAATAGTGTTTTTCCCATTTATTGGTTTGTTGCAAGTTCAATGTTTGTATCTAGCCCAGGAAGAAAGAGTAGAATTAACTGAGTCCATGGCATTGCGGCTTACACAAGGACTGAAGAAACTTTGTGATTGTAGCGAGGTGTGTGTCAAGGTAGGTTGAGGTTTTGTTTTAAGTTTATTCTGAGACTAGTTGGCTTAGGTTTTACCAGGTAGATTCCTCAAAACATCTCATGACGTGACTGAGTGGTCAAATGAGATCCGATGGCCGCCATTTTTGCACGGTAGAGAGTGTACCTTTGTATCTTTGAGCATGTCGATTGATCTAACACCAATTAGTGCTATTGGGTAGATCTAAACAGACACACAGAGATGGTTAA
>JAOTQE010021791.1:1416-19241 GCA_025631205.1 Nesometra sesokonis | reverse complement strand
CAAATTTTGACAGTCTTATGACCTGTTTACAATTGTATTTAAATATTCAGTAACTTAGTAAAACAATATAAATAATTTTAATTAGATGTTGCATGAATTTCAGCATAATCTAACAGTAGTTTTGTCAATGCTTAAATTTATGAAACGTGATAGGCTCCTTGGACATTTAGCCTCTGATGATTATTGTCCCAAAATTATGTATAAACACATACTACTAATATTATTTCGGAAACACTTTTGAGCCGCTTCATATTTTCTTTTCTTTTTCTTCTTTCAATCTTCTATTTTTGTAACTATATTATTATAACATAACCCTATGAATATTAATCTTTAATTTAATTAAAATCAAAATAATACATAAACTTTCATTTAAATATTCACATCATACACAGTCTATGTCTTCTTTATATAATAATTTCAAATCTCTCTATACATTTTAAGCCGAAGTTAGACTCGTCTAGGCGACCTCTACAGCCACATTAGATAGTCTCTCTTCATATATGAATAGTGTCGTGTTCGAGGCAAGAAATCTTGTTTTCCACACCCAGTACCTTTTGGTTCTTTATGGCCAATTGGGAAGCGAATTCCGTGAAATTATAAAGGATTATAATAGCTGGGTTCACACTCAGCATTTATCGTGATATTCATTATCATGATGTTCTATGTGAACCCGCCAGGAAGCTATTAATCATGATCGTCTTTAGCATGTTAATCCTTGCTAACGTGTTCTTCTAGAGCATGATTATTATCAGGATCAAAATTATAGCCAAGGCAGCTAATTAGCATATTATTATCATGATCTTGTTTTCTATGTGAACACTTTTTAATTAACATGCTAAAGGAAGTCACATTAGATAAGCACTTTAAAATTCTGTATGAACATGGCTAATGTTGTTTTGTTTAGCTATCGGTTTATGGATATGTTCCCACATGGTGATATGGTTCGTGAAATCCAGCAAAAGTTAGATGACATAATTAAAGATGGTGTCATTCACATAACAAAGCTAATTCATGCAAGCGAGAAGAAGATGGACAATGTCGCCAACCTTCCAGATGATGAGATCGAAAGGAAGAAATCTCTTGGCAAAAGAGGATGTAAGTATCTTATTCTTCAAATGCTATCCGAGACACCACATGCTTGTGAATCATGTGGCGCAGTGTTAAAATTTGGGTTTTTAATCCGGAGGTCATGAGTTCAAATCCAAGGCTTGTCACTTGCTTGTGACATTTGTGAGGTGTCGTGACAAAATGAGTCGTGTTGTACACCAGATCATTTTGAGATATTCACAAAAATAGACAGAAAAAGTCATAATTTCACAAAAATGAGATTTCTATTGTTTTGTTAAGTTTAGTAATTAAATTTTATGATTACAAACTTCCTGTTTATGTTTATTTACAATAAACATGTCAACTACATTTTGCAAAGGCTGTTTTTCAAAATCAATAGAAAAACATACAGGAAGTCAACAGTTGTTTATCTTTGAAGTCGATTTTCTCCAAAGTGTGTTTTTATACACCTATGTTTTAAAATGATTTTTTTCTGGTTATACCAAGGAGGTTTGTCTACTATAAAACCTCCTTGGTTATACTGAAGCTATGAATCTCATTTAAAAACCAATATAAAGCTTATAATCTCCTCTATCCAAATACAACAATTATTTTGGTTTTCTGTACAACACGACTCATTTTGTGCTGACACCTCACATTTTATCAAAGCTCTTTGTCTACAATTACTTGTTGCTACCCAGGAGTGGTGTAGTAGTGGGTATCTAGAATGTCTGAGTCACGCCAATGTACTGATCTATATCATACAGCATAAAAGACTTAACGAATGACTGATCACAATCATGCTTATGAATGGGAAAATATGCAAAGCATCCTGAGGCTTATGTATAGAGTGCTGTATAAAAGCCTAACTATTGTTATTATCATATTTGAGACAAGTTTGTAATAATAATATTATTTTTTAGAAAATAAAGTATAGTTACAGTGTTAATTTCCAACTTTGGTTTTGTACAGTACATATCCTTATCTGGCTCAATGATTTAATACATAAAACGGATGATGACTCCCACTAACTTCATTGTTCCCATGGCAATGCCAATGAAAATAGGGTACTATAAAACTGAAATTGAAATTTAAGTTCAGTCCAGACTATTTATTTGACAAAATCTTTGATCATATCCATATGGTATTGATATTTCTATGTATGGTCATGGTGTGACATCATCATGACCATGTATATAGGCATGTGAAAGTTTTGTCAAATAAATTTGATAGTTTGGACTGAGCTTAAGTCTGTTTGTTGGGGTCCTCTATGGAAACAAAGCCTCAGGGCTTATAGAGCTATTCTCTGCATTCTTATATATTCATGTTTATACAGTTTTACTGAGTCTTTCCTCTTTTAACTCATTTCCATTGGCAAACTCTACTGGTTTATAAAGCTATCTCCTGCTTTCCAATATTATAGGGTTTTCTATTGTTTATGTATTTGTTGTAATGAATTCGGTGGATTCACAATACGATGCGCCATCTATCGGTTGCCGCAGACAATTTCCAACTTCAGGGTCGACATTGCGGCTTCTGTGCAGTGCAGTCTAGCGCTAAGGGCTGGCTGAACAAGGATTTCAAAAATGGCAGACGCCCATCATAACCACGAATGTGGAAAATGTGTAGTTTATTTTAGTGTTAGACTGAAACAAGAAAAGGAATTCAAGAAAAGCCTACGCTAGACCTATGCAAGCTAGGCAGGCTACTTTTTCAGCCTTTTTCTTGATGTCAACCTTTTCCCATAAGCCATTGCGTATTTCAGCTTGTCCACTGCAACCGATAGTTGGCGCACCGTATTGCGAACCCACCGAATTATAAAGAGTGTAATAAATATTACAAACAACGTTTGTTTCAGCTTCATCTCAAAGGCTTCAAGATGATGCATTTTCATCCCATGGGACAGGCTTTTCATCAAAGCTTAGTGAAAAATTAATCCAAGAAGGAGTTATAAGCCCAGAGATGCTACAAATTCTCAAGAGAGAGTTCCAAAATACCGATAGTAAGAAAAAGCGTAATAAATATAAAAACTCAAAAGGAAAAAATGGCTATCAATAAATAGAAATTATGTCAGTAACAATAGAATGTACAATATATGTGACATTATAAATCTATAATCATATTAAGAAATTAAGGGTTTAAACAATTATGTTATAAAATATTTAATTATAGTTGAATAAATACTATAAAGATATCTCAATTCCAGGTTTAGGGAATGTATTTTTTTGTATTAAAGATGCATTATCACTTAAAAATGATGGAAAATGAATTTTCAAATTAACATGTTCAGTTTGAGGAAATAATAGTTCATGGCATGTAAACAATTTCACTCAGTTTAGTGCTAAAAAAATTAAAACCCTTCAAAAGACAACAAAACTTCATAATTTTTAGATTTTTTTAGAACATAGTAAACAACTTTTAGATATACCAATTTCTATTGTGAAGTTGTTAACTTTCATGTTTAATAACAGCAAGTTAATTTCAACATTCATTTTTATCTTTTTAGACATTTTCAAGTGACAATCTTAAACCATGCTTTATTATGAGAGTAGTATTGTGTTGTGAATAATAATAATAATAATAATGATAATGGTAATAAGATGATTTATTTAGCACACATCTCCACTAAAGTGCTCAAGGCGCTTGTGAAATCGTGACAAAGCTTATCCTTTAAATCTAAGGCTACCAGAAATGACCATAACCCACATCACTGCTTCCGTTTAATTTAAGGTGCAAATACCGGCTAGTACATAACTCGCAGGTGTTCTCAGTTTTTTGGGCATCTAACAAATTAATTCAGTATAAATTAATCCTTGAGCAACAAGAAACAGACGTGCCTTCAGAGCTCGTTTGAACAAAGCAGGTAAACTTTTGTTTGTGTTTATGGAAATTCTGGCTAAGCCTATCTAAGCTAGGCCAGACATGGGTACCATTTTTCGTTTCAATGACTTCTTGGTCATGGTAACCACACAGTACCAGAAATGATAATAATTACCGTCAAATCCTGTGACCTGGTATTTCAATAAGAATATGCATTACATTTTCTTATCGGAATGATGGGTGGTGGCAGAGCCAAGCAAAATGAGACATAAGTCCGAAAATTGAAAATTGATTTTTTTTATAGATTATAAAACTGAACATTATTATCTTTAGCATGCAAAAAAATGAGTTTCATACGATGTTTCCTTGCTAAGTTATGAACAAAGTTCGAACATTTAAAATGTAAGTTTTGAGAAAACTACATTTGAAAATTATTTATCAGTATACATTGACTAAGCAAGGTCATTTTAAATTGCATTTTTTAACATTTTTTTTTTATCATATATCTAGAAAATTGTTAGATCATATATCTAAAATTTGCTAAGGAAGTATGAAAGTTGAATATATGAACTGTATATTTTTTAAATAAAATAAAATTTGAAAAAATGACCATTTTTAAATTTCTGCCTATTGTGGAAAACTAACATTTGCGACTTACGTCTCAATTGGGTTGGCTCTGCAACCTTTATACATAGGCTGGTAATTTTATTTGAGGTATTTATAATGATGCATGAAAATAAAGTTGAAATACTGTAACTCTCTCAGCCAATACAAAATGTCCAAATAATAGAAAATACTGTATTGTACTATATTAATACTAATGAGGTATATTCTAACTAATACTGTTGACCACTATCGCTTGACCATGTATGCAATACGCGCCGAAACTTACTCTGTCCCAATTTGGTATTTTGATCAATGATCTAATACAAAATATAAGCTAACTCTTCTATCCGATGAGTTTACACACAAAATATCTGCTAACACTTATTCAATGCGAGTTCTCTCCAGAAGATGAGTCGAATCATGAGATCACATTCAGATAATCACCAAAATAGTTCTAAATTCAAATTATTTAGATTTCAAGTTATTTATGAGTATTATGATACAGTAAATAAGTAAGTGTAATTAATTTTCTGAGATTGACCGTCTTTTAATAGCATATTTTTTATTTCTTTGTCTGCAATTTTCTCAAAAACTCGCTTCCATGGATTTAAACTTGATGCCTTTGGATCTACTTATTCATTTAATGTTAAGGTTACAGATTGTATTGTTTTACACCAGTAACTGCGTGTTTTTAATTTTCTGGCACAAGACTCATTTTTGTGGTGAGATCTCACGTCCAGTAAGCTTAAGTTTCCAATGTTACCATAAAATTTCTTTCGCGTGCGCTTACACATAACACTAACACTATTCTCGAATAACTTTACATTGAATCTCGAATAAGTTTACATTTTCAATGTTTCCGCTAACACTTAAACACTTATGTCCAATGAGCTTACACATAGTATGTCCGCCAACACTGCTGTCCAATAAACTTAAACATTCGTTTACACTAACACTTTGTCCAATGATCCTCCACATAGAATATCGTTTAACCAATAAGGCTTGGTTCCCACTAGAGCAATTTAGACGCGTTAGCGTCGAGCGCAGCTACACCGCGCGTCAAATATGTTACGGCCTAGTGGGAACCACTAGTATTCAGTGTCATACGTCACACAACTGCCAGTGCCAGCCGCGGTGGTGGTTCAACTTTGCGCGCAGAGGGCGGAATGCTTAATAGTGGAAGAGCCCTACGTCACATCACTTGCGGTAGCGCAGACGCGACGCCTAGTGGGAACCAAGCTTAAGCTAACACTTTGAACGTTTCCTGTGATTTTCTGACTGGCGAACGTAGCCATTTTGACATTTGATGTGATCACCTATCGTCATACAAACTACCGAAACAAGCATGTTGTTCATTTGAGTAACAGCTGCTTTTAGAAAAATAAAGTTTTTTTGTCTTGGTTGGTTTCGTCAAATATCTTCATTATCAGAAATGTCAAGTGATGACAGGTCATCCCATTCTCCTTCTGACAGTTCATTTATTGCATCTGAAAATTTATAATAACATTAATGATTTAAAAGTGATAAATAAATACGTCATAGTCGCGTGCTAGCTTTGGAGTTATTGTTTAAAGAAAATATAATTTTATCAAAGAAAATGTAATACTGTGCATTATTGTTATTGTCATTACCGACGCCACCGTCATTCGTCATCAGTAGGATCAAATTAGAAATGCGCTTCTTCTTCAGAAACTCTTTAGAGCTCAATATCTTTATAGAGAATTTTTATTGCCATCATAAGTGCAAATTTTAATTGAGCACTCACCGATATTATTTGTGGATATTAGCCTCTTCGCTGATCCTATAACAGCTCGAACTTTGGTCGGCCTTTTCGTTTGTTTACCGTCTGCGTAAAAAAATATATTTAATTAACATTACAAAATAAAAATGTTTTCGTAGAAGGTAAAGGTAAAACTATTAATATTTAGTTCGTACGGGTATGGATCCTAGAAAAGGGGATATGATCTGTGGTATGGGGATCACTTATCACTTGCCAAAAACCTTATTTTTAGAGATGTAATCATTCTTTTATAGGGACATATTTATCGTGTTTATTCAAAGTTTCTCAATATCTTTCGGTTGGTCTCCATTGGTAAGCTGGTTGGTTGGTCGGTCTTTCGGTTCCCCCTATTATCGTTAAAACGTAGTTGCGCCCCCTCCATATAATAGGGGACCGGGTCCAAAATCTACAATAATTGAAACAACAACAATTGAAAATATATATACAGGGTTAACACAGGGCATCAGAGCACCAGAATGGGGAGACAACTTTTTTATTTTTGCTCAGAATAAATCCGGGAACCACGCCCACCCGGACCCGGAAAAGTGCGCTTCCCCCACCCCCTTTTTGATGGATCCTGGATCCGCCCCTGCTTATTAGAATGTCTAATTTCTACATTAGTTTTAGATGACAAGCATTGCTAGGTACTTCACTCTGTTGGGCGGTCCCTGTTATGTATAATATGCAGTTTCTTCAATTTACAATAGTTATTTTGTTTGAAATTTAGCAGACAGTTTCTTAGTAAATTGTGTTTCGGTCATCCGTTGGTCGGTCTGTCGGTCCCTGCTGCTGTCGGTATCCATTACGTTAAAGTACGCTATCCTAATAATCAAGGTGGTTTGAAATTTAACAGGTATTTTAGTAAAAAATACATACTCCAATTAATGAGACATACGCCATCGTGCCAAGATTCAATATTTCGACGTAAATTATGTCGTCTTCGGGAATTTCCTGATGATGACATAATTAATTTGTCGATTTATTGAATCTTTATGCGATGGCGTGTGTCTCATTGCTTTGAGTATGTATTATACTTTCTTTTTATTAGTAGTACCTGTTGATGATCCCATTGAGAAATGCGTCAGTCGATCTGTCTGTCGATTAATTGGGAGGGGATTTTACAATTGTTTAAATATATTACTTACCCTTTGCAGGTAGTTGTACAGTGTCAATACCTTCCACTAACAATTTATCTGAAACCTTCAAAACTCTTTCAGGGTCAGAGGTTGTCTTTGGGTTCAATATGAGACGGAATTTTTGAATGTTACGAACACGTGTTGCCATTAATTTGAAAGTTTTCTTTGGACTGGGTTTAGCCGTCACTGGCTGTAATTCTTTACTATATCTATCTGCATATATGTTATCGGGCAACCCATAAGCGTCGCTACCCCTCGCTAAACGATCCGTTTCCACACTTTTCCAAGACACATACTGATTTTTAAAACGTTTTACTTGCTCGGCGTCAAATCGATCGCGGAGAACTTTTAAGCTCTGTCTTTGAGTTAATATACTGTGTGTTCGCAAGCGTTCATTATCGACTAATTCCTTGTTAAAGTCTTGTACCTTATTATACTGAACGTCTTCAACCCGTTTCAACACACGTGCCTGACGCTGCATCTTATAATCATTATTAGCATAAACACCCTGAAGTTGTCTCTCAGTTTGTAGATTTTTTTGGCTGAACAATTGTTGTGGTTTGTTTTTCCGCCTGAATTTTTTCCAAGCAAGTCTTCTTGCTGCAACCTTCGTTTTTATACGTTTTTTGGGTATGTGGTCGTATGAATTAACACTTGAACGCGGACTATTTACAGCTTTTGTTACCGATTGTCCAGTATCAATCTTGGATGTAATTTTTGACAAATTTAATTTTTGAACGTTTTTATTTATCGTTGAGTTGTTTTCCTCTGGTGTCTGTTTGTGAACAGTTACTGGAGCGTGTTGTTTGCTTATTTCTAAAGTTGAATTTTCAGGCCTGTGTTTTCGATAAGGCACTTTGTCATTTGAACCACTGTAATTAATTCAAAAGAAATGGTTACTTTGTCAATTTTGTTAATGTATGTGATTAAATGTACGATATGTTCTAATAATAGTACAGAAAGCTATGTATTCCAGCAGGATTTTTGTGCCAAAATTGAATTTTTATGCTATTTTTGCCCTTTTGGAGATGCTGGATGCAAAAAACTTAGGTACCATTTTTTTCGACTATGCCTTTAGCCGCCATATTGAATTTCAAGATGGCTACCTTTGACTTACATATCACACAGAACACAGTCATCAATGGTATCACTGGAAAGGGAATTGTACACTGATCAAAAAGTTCCATTACACCTATACCGATAAACCAATAATTACGGAGATATTCAACATTTTAAATAGTCACATGACCAAATTAGAGGTCATAGGTCAAAAATTAAATTTTGAAAAACACCATCGTGTTTGGTATCATTTTAAAGCTCTTGTTGTGCTGAGCAATTTTCAACAGTGAATGTATACCTGAAAGTGTATATTTATTATATATTTCCAAATAAAGTATATGTCAAATACCTCATAAGGTAAAAACTGTATTAATGATTATATACACCCCAATTTAACCTTAAATTTGAAATATCCCGAAAACAGTACAGCTAAAATGCATTGTAAAACTGTGTTCGGTAGTATTAGAGCTTTCATATGACACCCAACATGATGGTATTTTTCAAATTTTAATTTTTGACCTTTGTTTTGATCACATGACTATTTAAATTATGAAATATCTCCGTAACTATTGGTTTATCGGTATAGGTGCAATAGAACTTTTTGTTCAGTGTACAATTCCCTTTCCATTGATACCACTGATGACCATGTTCCATTTGTTTTTTTATTCAAAGGTAGCCATTTTGAATTTCAAAATGGCGGCTGAAGGAGTGGTCGAAAAAAATGGTACCAAACTTTTTTGTATTCAGCATTCCCAAAATGACGGAAATAGCACAAAAAATCAATTTTGGCACAAAAATCCTGCTGGAACCTCAATTCTGACATAGCTTTCCGTACTATAAAGTAAACAATGTTTAATAATATGGCAACATAGTTATTCTAAAGTCTTGGGAGTACAAATCTAGGCCTATTCATGTTAAAATGTTACCAGCTTTATATTAAAGAAGAGTTTTTGACATTTAAACTACATATTACCTTAAACAAGTACGGTAGGCCTATACTAAAATATAAGCATAATTCAATTTAGGCCCACAGTATTTTGTGATCATTTTGGTTATTTTCAAGGGAACCCTGCAAAAATACCATATTTATACCCTTTTCCCACTGCCGATCAGGCCAACTCGGTCAATCCCGATCATGCTTATTTGGACTGGTCGGGCTTGCTCGGCAATAGTATTCGGGGTCAATCTACCTTGATCGGCATCGCTCGTGCTTCCTTCACGATAATTTTGGTGATGCCGATCAAGGTAGATTGACCTCGAATACCATTACCGAGTGAGCCCGACCAGTACAAATTCCCTTGATCGGGATTGATCGAGTTCGTCTGATCGGCAGTGGGAACCCACCAAAGTGTAAAAAAAACCGTTCCCTGCAATTCACTTTTTAATTGGAATTCTTTTTACCAATGTTTCCGTCGCATAATATCGTTACATTGTTTTGGCCGTTTTTAAAAATAAAATAAACCCTTGCAAACCACCAAATTATTTCTATTAAATGTTTTCCTTACGGATTTAATTGTTAATAAAATAAGATACTTACTCAGCTCTGAGATATTTATTCGTCTCTTGTAGTCCTGCTAAATGTTTCGCCCAATTCTTACCGTCAGGCATATCCCTAAACGCCAGCTGTGCTGTCGTTAAACCATGTACATTTTCTGGTAAAAATAGAATGTTTTAAATGATGTTAATAATTATCAATGATTGTCATGCTGAATTGTCACCGTATTATAATAATCACAGTCAGTGGTGGCGCCAGGGGGGATATGTTTTTGTTTTTTTGCTTGTCAAAACCAAATCGGTAGGGTAACAACGCCCACCCGGACCTTCCTCGTTGGACCCCTGTCAGGGACACTGCGAGACTGTTTCGTGTTAAACGACCAGAACACCATATCACATGTGTGTCGACGTTACAAGTCTCAAGAGCATAACGTACAGTACATCCACACTAGCCTGTCTCACAGGCCTTACGGTCGGGTTTATTCACTTTTATTGCTTGATTCCTTTTAAGGCGCTAATGACGTCCCATACTCACTTATTTTAGGTTTTTACGGCTAAACTAAAATAAGTGAGTATGTGACGTCAATAGCGCCTTCAAAGGTATCAAGCAATAAAAGTGAATAAACCCGATCGTAAGGCCCGTGAGACAGGCTAATCCAATCCGTTCTCTTCAAAGTCGATTGTTCGCTCACGAGTCACATTTAAAACGTTGAAACCAGAAGAAACATAGTAAGTTGTAATACTTAACATTAATAATCACGTACACTTAAAACATTGTGTTGTGTAGTGGATCATAATCTGATTTATGTTCCTAAGAGGTGGTCGTTGAGGTCTAACTCTGAGTCTCCTGTCTCATTCTGTTCACCCTTCAACTAAGGTTTGGGAGATTCGCTATTTTCCTGGGCTTCCTATGGATTCCATTGTCATAAACAAATTTCCATCAGTGCATAACGCAGAAGAGGATCCAGCAAAGCTGGATTCAGGTAGCCCGGTGGAAAGCTTCACAGTAAGTTCACGATACTTGGTGTGAGTTTCCTAGTTACAGATCAATCATGGTTTTTTTTTCAAATGCAAACAATATTCTCCCAAGTCAAAGACGCAGGGACGTCCATAGACTTGCTCCACCAAGTTTTTGTATTATATTTTAAGTGTTTAGTGAAATGCGCCACCAGTGGATGATGAAGTTTTGTGGAGTGAGGTTTGTCGTTAATATGAAAATATCAAAAAGGTATGATGATCCACCTGCTATGGATTTTTTTAAATTCCTTTTTACTTTTTTAATGACTTACCTTGTACATATGTATTTATCTTCGGTAAATTACGTTGTGGTTCCACCGGTACTTCGGCCGCGTTTCCTGATTGTGGAGCGGAGTTTGACGTTCTCGCCGGAAATTCTAAAAAAAAACCAATCCTTTATTGGATCACTACCGTAATAGAATAGACCTTACATAATTTTACCATGCTATCCTTAATGATACAAGGTAATATACTAACAACTAGGGCCTAAACATATTGGAAAGTTGGTATAGCGATATGGACAAAAGATCTGTTGTCCATTGAAGCGATGACCTGACCAGCCTAGCGTGACTGCTGATAGCCAATCGTGAGCAGAATAATTGCATGACGCCAATTGACCTGGATTTCTTGTAGGGTGATTTTTTGAAATTGATGCTGATTTGCTATTAAAAAGTGCACAAATACTACTTAGCCAATAGCAATGCATCTTATATCAACACTTTTGTAATTTATTCATCTACAAGAATATGTTTACCCTTTTGTTGTAGGATCAATAGTTTTGACGATAGAAGTGAAATAGTGGTAGACATCGGTGAAAATGTGGTCAATTTAGTAACTTTTCCTATTTAAAATTACCGAAATGTATGTTTTAAAATAAAAAGTACAAAAGTTTGAAAACAATTAAAAGAAGTGTTATATATCATTAGAAAGCTTAATAATCCTAGTTCTGGAATCCGTTTACCCCTAAGCAATACGATGGTCCGTTTTTAAAATATTTGCATTTATGTTAGAAAATAGCGTGAATTTGCAATGGTTAAGCGGTTCGCGCCTCGTTGATCGAGCAGATGTCCGCTACTTTTCAATATGTTGCTCAAGCACAATCAACCCCAAAATTTAGATAACCAGGGTCGGCCTTTTTTTTTTTTTTGTTAATACATAAAATTATCCATAAAATTGTAAGATATACACAAAATTATTCCGAAAATAAGAACTAGTCAACCTTCTCATTTACGAAGTTCCCATTTACAAACCTTCTATTTTACAAACACTATTCTGTCAATGACGTGACAGGCCACTGTCGTAATTATTCGATAATTTATCGCTTGATATTTTTTTGTTTTTCATATTTTATTCCTCTTAGTTCATTTAAACAACTTTCTTTAACAACCAAGAACACAAAATAAACACAAATAAGTGTTTTGGAGGCCTCACTTGACCAGTTTTCATGAATCTTCGAATTTACGAACTTTCTCATTTACAAACACCTTCCAGCCCAAGGGGTGTGTAAATGAGAAGGTCGACTGTATGTAAATTTAACCCTAAAATTTAATTATACGAAAACAAATGGAAATGTGTAGTACTGCTTCTATTTTATCATTAGGCATATCGTTTAGTTGTAATATTTATTTTATTTATTATGAAACATTTTGTCTCATAAGTAATCGGGCCAATTCTAGACATTCATCTTCTTTGACAGTTATCATAGATAGGTCTAATATAGGGGAAAAATCATAGAAAAAAATAGAAAATGACACTGTCCCCAAAAAATGATAATAATACTAACCATTTGCTGCTCTTGTTGAGGTCGTAGGTAGTGATTCACTTTTACAGGTCCTTACTTGATGGTTACGATGTTTTGATTTTGGTTGTTTAGTACGGTTGCCAAGGAGATGACTGATCGGGGGTGCTGAGGTTAAATCCACCTGTGGCGTACTTGGAATAATTTTCCTATTATTTACAGGCCTATATTTTGTTGGACCGCCTCCAGAGATGCTAAAAGAAATAAAAGATGAACGAAATCAATTTGAATAGAATAATTTTAAACCAGAAAAGGAAATGTAGGACTTTCTACATCATAACATCAACCTCCATTTTTAGCACATCAATTCGTTATTGCCATTATGTATCATGTACCACCATGATAATTATAACGCTTTGAATTCAGCGTAAAGTAGGCCTATACTTTTATGTCGCAATGCCCTGCTTTTTTATGAATGACCTATTTGAATTCATATTATTCATAGATTTTAAAATTGATAAGATACAGTATTATTTGTATAGAAAACCTTTAACACAAAAGAAAAATAATAAAACCTGTAACTGGAAAATCTTATGGATCATATCTTGTCAATTCAATTTATTGCTCCAATGCATTATGTGGCGAAACTATTTTATGACTGTGCAGATGTCATGACAGTACATAGTTAATAGTATTGTTCAGGCACTGATACAAGGGGCCAACTCGGCGCGGGTTACATTTGACTTTTGAAAATATTATTTACACCTGGACAAGTCGATCCGACAAAAAGCTGCGCACAGTATAAATAAAAGAAAGTTGCGTTAATACCTTTGTACATGCGTTGAAGCATTAGACTAATATTATTATTTGAAGTGTGAAATACAACTACATTTAAAGTGCTTAAGCCTAAGCTAGCAGCAGTACGGTAGTCGGTCAGTGTCACTCACCAACTTTTCTTGCACTAGCCAGCAAATCTGGATAATAGCCCTATTCTCCAAACGCCTAGTATACAAGGCAATTGAAGTGCAGCTACTGATCAAAAGCTATACAAGCAACGTCAGCGATATGGAGCGATTCAGCGTCGAGCTTTACTTTTATAGCGTTAACATCACCTGCTATGCAAATTTCAAATTTCTGCGACTACGCCTGAGGCGAAAGTCGCCGAGCGTAATAGCCTCAGGCGTTATTCGCAATTTGCACATTATACAATTAAAAATAATATATTATACAGTTTTAAAGGGCAGGTTCACCCAAAAAATTACTAATCATGTTTTAGTTAATCATAAAAAGTATATTCAGCCCTATTTGAGAATTTTTAGGATTTTTTTTCCACTTGAGTCTCATAAATTAAAAAATATAATAAAAATAAACGCTAGATTTCATCCCTATTCGTTTACACACAAAATAGCAAAGTGGGTAAATTTTTTATTATCAAATAAAAATGGCTATTTTACACTATATACAAACATCAGAAATGAACAATTTTAGTTAAATCACTCAAGAAGAGTATTTTTCTATATATTTTTAGAATGACTGTTGATTTTCTACAATTTATTTAAAATACCCCTCTTTCAGACAATTTGTATGTAAAAGAATAGGGATTCTATCTTGTAATTTGAACTCCCCCACTTAGCAATTTTCGCCAATTTCACCAATAATTATGATATACAAAATGAATCATAAAAATTCAGAAACAGGGCTGAATATACTTTTTATGATAAACTAAAACACATAGGAAGATATTTTTTGGGTGAACCTGCCCTTTAACAGCAAGGTAAGAATTTACAAGTATATTCATAACGATATTTTATTTCAATTTTAATGTTAATATATTACCAGTTGATAATTAATTAGTTGTTTGAGATTTTGTAGATATTTAAAGTAACACCCATACAATGCTCGTTATTACAAATTATATATGGAAAGAACAAAACGGAAATAGTCACAAACGTGCGTGACAAGACAGACAGACAGCCAGACAGACGGGCATTTTTGAAAAGCTGTTTATAGAGACGCTTTCCGCGTCTAAAAATTATTTTGCAATGAATAATCTGTTAACAGTGTATCTCAGATGCAGGAAACCCAGCTAAGTGGATCTGTTTCCAAAATATGTATTGGGTGGACCCCATACCCCCTATTGCAATCCAAGTTTCAGTCGGCGTGAAATTGAGGCTTCAGGGAACCCTAGTCTCACGCCCTCTCAGTGGCGTATCCAAGGGCACCCCCCGGCTTGTGAGATAAAACAAAATAAAAAGAGCATATAAAAATGGGGATTGGGGCCACCACCTTTAAATAAAATTAGCACCCCCACCCCAGAGGAAAATGTGTATATTGGCAAAACAATAGTACCCAAATGTCAACCATTCCACCAAGAACTACCGTATACAATATTTGTTTTTCTTTTTCTTTTTTTTCTTTGTTTTTTTTATTTGGTTTGTTGTTTGTGCACCCCCTTCCTCATTTCCTGAATACGCCCCTAATTAAAACACATTAAAATACTAAGCTAATTTGTCTATTTCCAAATGAAAAAATTAAAGATGTATTGTCACCTGAAAAATGACAAAAAATTGATTTTGAAAATAACTTGCTTCTTTTGAAGAAATATATAAATTATGATCATTCATCCCAAAATTAGAATATTAAAAAAATATTTACCCCTACTTTGCAATGTTATAATGCTTATAAGCAAAAATCCATAAAAAGGATGGAAGCCTCTAAATTTTTGGTCATTTTTCGGTGTAATAATCTTATTAAACAATTTTTAAATAAAGTAATTTCTATTCTCAAGTTCATAACTTAGATGTTACTTTAATATGAGCAAGTTAATTTCAAAATTAATGGTGATGATTTGTTGGTCATTTTTGAGTGACAATACATCTTTAATAGGCGATAACTTTTTTTTTACACTGCTTACACTACAAATCGGTCCCGCAATTATACGTCCTGCAACGCTGAATTGCGGGACTATCCCGCAATTGTGTTGGCAGTGTAAAAGGAGTATATGACATTGTATTTTAAATTGAAATACTATATATTTTACATACCATTGATATTTATATGATCCAATCATGTTGTTTTTTTTTTTTTTTTCTTTGCATGAAAAACATTAACAAATTTCAGGAGCAAGGAAAGAATGTTCCTTCAAAGAAGGTTTAAAATATATTTATTTAAGTGATATTTTGTGTGATTGCACATTTTACTAACACTGATTCTGTTTTTTTTTATGTCTTGTGTGATTGATAATTGTAATTTCCTCTATTAGTGTGTAAATTTAAAATAAGTAAATACTATTTTTAATTACTGTTCCTTGTCATACAGCAATGTATTAGTACACAGGCTAACATATTAGGTACCCATTTGTACTCCTGGGAATGTCTAAAGGTGCAGTCACTAAACACCACATGACATGAAATTCTGGGAATATTGTTTGTGTGCATTCACTGCAAAGCTCTATAATTTACCATGGAATGATCCGAATAGAACATCAAAAGTTACACACTTATATACCACTAATTACCTTATGTAAAGATGAAGCAATAGAGGCCTCTACTGGCCTAGGCCTATGTTAAGCTAGGCCACTTTATTTGTTTCGACGATCCGAATGAACTTGTTTTGATTAATAAAATAACAAACAAAAAATCTACGACCCGAAAAACAGCTGATTCCGCTTGCAGAGATACTTCGCGCGTGGGGCTTTTTTAACATCGCCTGTGATTGGTCGACTGCCGACGAGAAATGTCAACCCCGGTCACGCCATATCAATCCCGGGGTCAACCTGGGTGTTGAGCCAGGATCGAGATAGCTGGATTGAGATCGAGGTCACTCGGAGAGCGAGTCGATCCAGCGGCAGTCACATTACGAAAATCTCACCCGCGGTGAGTCGATCCCGGATTGAGATGCCAGTGTGACCATACCCTAAGGCAATAGAACTGATATTGAGTTGGTATTTATTTTCGGTAACGTGCCTTTAGGATCAAAGGGATGAACATAGCGCGGTGTTTGATAGCTGAAACAATAGCTCCGCCCTGAATTTACCATTCCAATGTTTGGATTGTTAATCAAATGGTTTACTGTTTTCTCTTTTACTATCTTCTGTACACTTTAATGTACATGAGGATATCAACTTTATAAAACTGTAGATTTTACACATACAAGAGCACAATTTAATATTAATTAATTTTCATGTTAGTCCAATTAATATTAATATCTATTTAATATCACTCTAATTTTATGCATCACTAAATAATTACAATGTTATTTATAATGATTTTAGAATTATAGATGGATTTCACACATAAATGAGCACAATTTACTAATAATTGTAATGTAATTACAGTATATAAATAATGTTGTCGAGATATTACACATTTATTAACTTATATGAATTTTATTTGAACTCACAGTAAAACTAAATATGTACATTGATATTTATTAACTCAATTTAATATTTTTCATATATTGAATATTTGAATTTTGTTTTTTCTGTGTATGACATTGGGGTGTTTTCCTGTAGATGGATTTTCTTTAAACGATTTTATGTGTAAATTTTTAACCATTGTCTATCATATTTGCCATATGTACCACCCCTTCTAATATGTACCTTCCATCATGTACCATCCCTCCCATTATGTACCTTTCCTTGTGTATCACCCCTCCCATTATGTACCATTCCATTGTATACCACCCCCTCCCAATATGTACCATTCCATTGTATACCACCCCCTCCCAATATGTACCCTCCCATTGTATACCACCCCTCCCAATATGTATCCTTCTATTGTGTACCACCCCTCCCACACCCCTTCCAATAGTTTACCATCCCTACCAATATGTACCTTACCTTGTGTATCACCCCTCCCAGTATGTAGCCTTACATTGTTTACCACCCCTCCCAGTATGTATCCTTCCATTGTATACCACCCCTCCCAATATGTATCCTTCTATTGTGTACCACCTTCCCACATCCCTTCCAATAGTTTACCATCCCTACCAATATGTACCTTACCTTGTGTATCACCCCTCCCAATATGTACCCTTCCATTGTTTACCATCCCTCCCAGTATGTATCCTTCCATTGTATACCACCCCTCCCAATATGTATCCTTCTATTGTGTACCACCTTCCCACA
>JAOTQE010021780.1:0-10632 GCA_025631205.1 Nesometra sesokonis | reverse complement strand
ACCGATTTATCGGTACCGATATATCGTCATCGATTTATCGGTATCGTTATCGATGATAGTGTGACCGGGCCTTTAGTTTCATTATGAGGCTTAGGGAGTAGCATTGTTTAGGTCCTGGGAAAGAGCCTTGTGTTCTGTCAGATTCAAACCCAGGACCTCAGGCTTGGAAGGCAAGCATGTTAACCACCAAGCTACAGTGACACTCAATTTTTGCAGTCTTTTGAGTTATTTGATAATTTAGTTATCTACCATATGTACTGCCATCACTTTGTTGTTTGGATATTAGCATTTATTATTGCATACTGCCCAACTCATAGAAGTTGTACAGTTATGAGACTTGTAGTAGCCTAATACACAGATTAATCAGTCTGTTTGAAGCAAACACACTGTTCCATGAATGATTGCAGTGGCTTGACAAAACTGTCTTTCTTGTCTTGGTCCCAATGGTTCACATCATGTACATAAATATATTCAAACTTTATTCAAACATCATAGTGTCAGTACAATGTCTGTTTAAGTCCTGCACTTTGTATGTGTAGACTTCAAAATAAAAGTATTACGTTTTCAATCATGTACATTGTATGTAGATTTAATTTGGAAGAAATGAAAGGCAACTAAAAGGCACTGACTTATTTGCGAGATCAACCATTTACGATTTAAGACACCAATACCAGTTAAATATTGATTTAGATTCGTCTACCCAGGTTTAATTAATATTAAGATTGAAGCTTATATCTCTGGATAAACAGCTAAAAAACAAAAGAAAAGAAGTTTTGAGCTTTTGACTATTACACATAGATTTATTATTTATGGCTAGATGGTGAACTTCCACAGAATGCATAGCACCAAAGTGCAGTTCCATGTAAGCGCCTACTGTTCTGTAATCCAACCAATCAAATCCTGGGAAAATTGCACCCCAATCTTTCATAGAATTTTCAAATTTATCAATAAATGAAAGTAAATTTAATCCAAATATAAAGACATTGACAACATAACATATATGTGACAATAAATAATTTGTATGACAAAAGAATGTTAAAAATAATAATTGTGAAACAGTTATTATTATTTAACTTGCATGTTTGTGACGAAGGCTGACGAAATAAAAATAGTAGGCACCTACATGGGACTGCAATTCTACCAGTGTTAAGTTCACCATCTAGATGGTGAACTTCCACAGAATAGATACCACATAGTGCAATTCCATGTAAGTGTCTACTATTCAGGAATCCAACCAATCAAATCGTGTTCTAACGCTGTTGCTATGTTGAAATTGCGCACATGCAATCTTTCATAGAAGTTTAAAATTTATCAATAAATGAAAGTAAATGTAATCCAAATCTAAAGACATTGACAGCATAAAATAGGTGCAACATATGTAAATAATTTGTATAACAAAACAATGTCAAAAATACAAATAGTTGTAAAATAGTTATGGTTATTTAACTTACATTTTTATGACAAAAGCTGACGAAATCAAAATAGTAGGCGCCTACATGGGATTGGAATTCTACAGTGTTAAGTTCATCATCTAGTCGTAAATAATATATCTATGGAATTTTATCATCAAAGCTAACTTTACGATCAGGAAAATCAGTGTTCACATGTTATATACCTCTGATGAAGTAAGTCCTTATGACACATTGTCATTGTCAACAAGTCCATAGTAATAGTAGCTAGGTCAAACTGTATGTTTTTTTTAACTCTTTGTCCAGAAACAAGTACACTTACATCAGTGAATTGAATTTGTCTTGGTCAGACGCTGCATGTACACATATACAGTGATGTAGTAAGAACTTAGTCACCTCTGTGTCGGTAAACCATTCTGGTACATTCAACTTGATACGGAACCGTTCGCCAATGTACTTAAGTATCGCTGATCGGGTTGTTAAGGACTGGTCTTGGGCCTGTCTTAACATGCTGTTCACACACCTAAGACATCAATGGAGCAATTATTTATTACTTGGACTTATATTATGGCTGCTAATTATAAATTGAAGGTGCAAGCTGTTTCATTATTCCCAAATTTAATATTTGGGCCTTAAAAATTACCTTATAAGCAAACAAATGGCTTTTGTTCAAAAGTATGTTTCATATATTGTTTTAAAACACAAATGTTATATTTTTATTAATCACTACATACTGTATGTACAGTACTACAGTCATTAATTTCATAGTTTATCAACAATCACTTTGTTACAAACTTAAATGACAGAAACAAAAATTGGCCAGAGCTTCGCCATAACATATTTTTTCAGAAAAAGTCATGACGGAAACCTTACACAAAAATAATCAGAGAAGGGCCAAAAATAATTGGATCTTCTTGTAATAATGTTGCAGTTTTAAATTTTGAAATTATGGCTTATTGATTTTTAGTTTAACAAACTTCAACCAAAAAATCAACAATGACTACCACCTCCTGGAACACAGGCTAAAACCAATAACCTCTCCAGAGTTTTGCTCGTGGAGAGACTATTAAGGTCGTTTTCCACTAGGAAAATTTATTCATGTGAATCAATATTTCATATAAAAAACATTTCAAGCATTCGCATTAATATTTTTCACTGACAACTCGCAAAATTTTAATCGCAAATTAAAACAAATGGTTGGTCTTTGCCTAGTAGAACACAGCTTTAATGAACAAGCTTTACAACTGGAAGTATTCTTACTACTTCTCTCACCCACTGCATAGTGATATTCTCACTGATTCTATCATAGGTTACTGTTTATGTTGGGTAAACTCTAACTACAACACACACTTACACTGAATACATTGTTTAAGCATCTCCAGGGATGAGGAAACCTGGTTTAAGCAATGTCTGCTTTAAGCCACAGTGTTGAAAATTATAAGTTCAAATACATACCCAATGAGGAAGGTGTTTTTCTCTTGTCCCATCAATATCTGATTAAAAATGTTCTGATCAGTTGTATTCACGAGTGCCTAAGAAAAACATTTTCAATTTGGTTAACTGCATAGATAAGCAGGATGGTAACGGAAATTGCGGGCAGAAGACAAAATAACAATATAGAGCGATGCCAACTGGAATCAAACGGCATCAGATTGTAACCTACAAAATAACAAGCAGAGCTTTCTTTGAGCAGTGGGAAATAGCTGAATATGATGATGAAATAGATAAACAGAACATGAAAATGTTGTATAGACCAATCCGAGAAGAATGGCGCCCTCTATTGTCGCCGCCATTGCTGGGGAACTTAAATTTTCCAAAAAAAACACAACAGCGTCAGCGATGACTATAACGACATGGTGTGATGGCCTACCAAGGATCGTGGTGCATTCATTGTTATTTTGGTCTTCGAACTACAATAACGCATACAACATAAGTATATTTTGTTTTGGGATGGGAAATTAAGTTCGTCAGCAATGACGGCGACAATAGAGGGCGCCATTTTTCTCGGATTGGTCTATAAATAAAAACCACAAAATTCTTACCTTGAGTATCAGAAGAAGTGGTACAAAAAACTGTTCTTTTTTGTAAATAAAACTCAGCACAGCGTTACCACTGCTAAGGTAGTGAAGGATCAGATTCTAAAGTGGTTAAAGCAAACGATGTAGTATTTTTTCAATAATTGTAAATAATGAAATCAGACAGCAGAAGTCACTAATTCGTTAGTTTAGTAATATCGGATCCGTAGGGGAAGGGGGGGTTGCGTAAGGGGAATGCACTCTCCATTTTTGGGCATCCACATTTTTTTCCTGCCCATGGACTCCAGCAAAGACATTCGGTGGCCCACATTGCCAAGCTGGTGGTATCCCCTATTAGAAATCCTGCCCCAGTACCTAGGGATGTAGCTAGAAAAATGCAAGAATGGGCGAAAAACATTTACAAGTGGGTGGTAAAATCATTAAAAGACAGTATTTTGACTTTCCAGAATCATAGGGCGAGTGGCAGGTTGAAATTTGGCTGGAAAAAGCCTTAAAACAAGTATTAGGGAGGGTGGAAACTTTGATCTAATGATGGCAATACACCAGTCCTAACAAGACTAAACTTACCTTCAGTTGATAAACAGATAGAAATGTAAATACAATTCAGGGTTCATACACATTAAAACATGTAAAATTCAATGACATTTCAAGGACATTCCATGTCAAATTTTCTAAATTTCAAGGACGCTCAATAAATGGTCTTGCCATTCGTGGCTCAAAAAATAAAAATAAGCCTATAGAGTTTAATGAAAATAGTCATTTTACCTCAACTAAATTTCAATGCCATGACATTCAAAGACAATTAGCATATTCCGGGAGTCTCCAGTACTGGAAAATGAATGTTTGGTTTTCCAGGACTTTCAAGGAATTCGAGGACGCATATGAACCCTTGAATATACATTTTGCCATTCATTGTCCAAGTAAAGACACTTGCCTGTCCAAGTTTAAAATTCAGTACTGCTGGCGAGACAATAATACATATGAACTTGAAGTGATATTTTCACAAAATTTGTAACATCACAATTTTCAGATTTAATTTAGGATTACCGTTGTTGTTTGATCACTTCTTACGCTTCGCATGACAACACCAAATTCTGTAAAACCCTTTCCCCTCATCTTCCACTGTGGACGCTTAATTGTCATTGGCTAAAAGTGAAAAAAAAAACTGATTTATAAATCGTGAAAAAAAAAATTACACTCCCATTTTTACATTGGGAAAGCACTTAAGCAGTTCTATAATGGTTACAGTTTCAGAATCATATTTTTAATATTTTTAGCTATATTGTGAAATTTTTAATCATAATATTTTGTAATTTAAACAATTTTAACAAAAAATGTTATATAAATTTTAGACTTTTCAGTGTTACTTATAGTTTCAACTTCATTTTATTTCTAGCTGCCTCTACCATAAAATTTCGAACAGGGAAGGGCAAACAAAAGTATTTTCAGGCCTATAAGTATCAGAAGATCTGCCATAAACAAGAAACCATAGAGGCCATTTTGTATCAATTGTATTCTCATGTATGACTGAGAATAAGCTCACAGTGGCCTTAAAGCTGACTATCAAATTTCCTTTGACAAAAATTTTGACATGCCTATATATGGTCATGGTGATGTCCTACCATGACCATTCATAGAAATATCATTACCTTATACAGGTATAATCAAAGTTTTTGTCAAATAAATTTGATATCTGGTCTGAGCATTATGATGGTCAATTTTTGGAGACATTGAGGCCAACTGAGACAGTACCAGAAGCAAATTGTCTTAAGCCACCATCGCACTGGACTTTTTTTGATAAAACAAACCGACACGCTGGCTAGTTTTCCCATAATTAGTCCAGTACAAATAGCACAGGAAGTTCACCTAACCATGGAGTAAAAAGGAAAATTACCCATGCCACTTATTTTTAATAACCGAACCCCACGTGCCCAGGAAAAACTGACCAGGATAGTTTTACAAAGTAGGAAAGTCATATTACAGAATGGCCTTCATTGGTCAATTGGTGCTCCTGTGAGTTGTAACCTTGAGTAACATGGTTTATTTTACAAATTTTACCATAGCTTGTGGTAAAACTAACCATGCCAAATAATCCAAGTGCAAACAATGGTATAATTGAACAATTTTAAATGTTACCAATAGTCTTGGTAAATATCCTTTTTTAAATCCCGTGCAATTGCGGCTTTAGTGTCTTGGTTGAATTTGAGTCCTGCTTACCATGTTCCTCCTTGTCATAATTAACATCCTCATGACTCTCTCGATACCATTGACTATGTAGTAACCACCCATCTCCTCCTCTTCTTCTTTCCTCTTTATGAGTTGTGCTGGGTTTAGACCATGCAGGTTACAAGCCTTGCTCTGTAAAAATGCATAATTTATATTATTTTCATCAACGGATAATTATATGATCGAGTGAGACAAAGCTTGAACTTTCCTGTGTACTTAAAAGGCATTGTTGACTGTATCCTTGGTAGTCTCCCTTGAAAGGAGAGCTGACGTTGAGTTCATTGAAAGATTTATGGGTTAAGGCTGGTGTATGGTAGTTTTTATAGGGTTAACCCTGTTAACTACCTGTATCTACCTTGTGACTTCCATTATCTACCATAACAGAGTTATTTTTTTCAAAGGAAAACACCATTTTTTTCTTTTCAACTAATTTGTCTTTCAACGATGGGTTCTCAATATCCCACACTCCACAAACTATTTACTTGGCAGGCATATCTAGCTTGAGGCGGGTGCCACGTTAAAATGAAATTGAAATCCTGTAGTGTTAAATTCACCATCTAGTAGTTTTCATAAATCTATGATTTCTCGACAGATTTATTATTTCACAACTAGATCTTGGAGAAGACACCTACAGGTAATTGTAATCCTGCAGTATTAAGTTCACTATCTAGTGTTTATAATAAATCTATGGTAATCAGTGACATCAGGCAGGTGATTCTGGGAGACGGGAACTTACCAGGGGTGTCACCAGGAGGGTGCGAAACAATAACAGAGCTGCAGTTGAGTCAAGCGCACATCAATGCACAGAATACATGGTAAATACCTTTTTTTTTGCTTGTCAAAATGAAAACTCCAGGGCCTGGGTCCACCCCTGGAGTAAAAACATTTTGTCTTTTTTTTTTCTAAAACACACCCCCTCTTGAAAAAAGCTGGAGATGACCCTGCTTACCTTTACCATAATAGGAATATCACCAAGAGGATGGCTTGTAGCCCCTTGCATACCTTCACTACATGTCCACTGCACGACCCCTTGAAACCTGGCAGAATATGTTATGCCGCGTTCACGGCACTGCAATGACAATAAAATTATAAGAATTTACCAAAACAATTTAGTCGAAGGCAGATTTAATAAAGAGACAAAATGAATTGTTTTGACATCACAAAGGACTGATATGCACTAAATATACAGTATTTATGGGTTTTGGGGGCTAATTTTTTATATGTTTTTCTGGAATTTAAAAATAAAAACAAAAAATTGGAGGCTGCCCTAAAAACGGAAGCAGGTGGGGACAAGAAACATGTTTTTTTTTACTTGGCCTTATCACAATTTGGTAAATTACTCAGATCATTTGTTAAAATATACACCGATCTTGGGTGGATATATAATGGTAGGATGCTTGAAAAACGGTGTACTTCCAACTATCACAAGCTTGATACCTTCTTACCAGGGGCAGATTTAGAGGGGGGTCACATACGGTGTGCACTCCTTCTAATATCATCAAGTACATGTGCATCCCTCTTAATTGCATGCACTGCCTCTCAAATGTCCCACAATTATAAAATAAGGGCAAGATGCAGACAACTACAACATAAGATAGTCGAAAAAAAAGCAAATAATATTATTTTTTGGCTTGTTAAATTTGAAAACCTGAACATGCCCACCTGGCAGAGAATTTTGTGCCCCCTATTTCACATGATACTTGATCCGCTCCTGCTTACTACGGTTTTTTAAAAAGAGGACATTATGATCTTGGCACTGGAAACAAAAACATCTATTTTGGTTTCATGTTTCTTGATAAAATAAACCTGTGTACATTGCTTTTATAATTTTGTGGCTTCTAAAAAAAAATTGGTTTATTGTGAAGTTTGGTTTTTAATGGAGTTCAGTTGAGTGTACTTACTTCTGCTGGAAAGACTTTTAATGTTGAAGCGAATTTGTTGTCCTTAGCAACAGTCGGAGTTCCTATTGAAGCACTCTATAGAGAACAATAAACTGTTAATTAACAAAATGTAAAAAACACAGTATTAAGCACCTTTCACATCTCACCGGATACACAAAAAGAGGGAGTACTGGCAAAACAAAAACTCATCCGGTCATTTTTGTTGACAAAAATTGTCGCAGTTGCATCTCAAGAGTTGCAAAGTAATGGAAGTTGAACAGTTTAAATGAGCAAAAACATAAAAGAAATGGACATAATCGGATAAACTGACTGGCAAACGAACACAAAACAGATGTGAACAAAGCACACAAAATGGGGAAAAATAAGGTTTTTTTTTGCTTTTCAACATCAAAATCGGGAACCACGCCCACCTAGACTTGGGAAAGTGCGCCCACCTTTTGCTGGATCCGCCCATGTACGTGGCATTTATTCAAGACTACTATTGCAAGATAACGTTAGTATTTTAAAGTACAAAATAAAAAAATTTCATCTGGACTTGCGTGTTTTATTGTGGCAACGTTTCACGTCTTATCCAAAAAGTTCTTCAGGCCAACTGATGTTATCGTCAATATGTTGACCTGTGACCGGATGTTAGGGTCAAAGGGAGAAAACCAGAGTCTCTTTGGAATTTTGGCGATTACCGGGCTGTAAGCCCTCGCCAAGTTGTAATGTAGATCCCCACTGAGAGATGGCCACTCCCCGGCGACGCAGACGCCCCCCCCCCCCAGCCCGCCCAAACTATCCATGTTCCCCATCCAAAACGACCACGCCCTTGTTGTTCCAAAGAGACTCTGATTTTCTCCCTGTGACCCTAACATCCGGTCACAGGTCAACATATCCATGAAACGTCTTGGATAAGACGTGAAACGTTGCCACAATAAAACACACAAGTCCCGATGAAAAGTTTTTTTTTATATTTAATTATCAACTACCCGGATGAATGATAACTTGCACAACCATTAGTAAGTTACTATTTAATGTTTTTGGAGGAAGGAAAGTACAGTGTAAGTGTATCGCATATCATGTAGTTAGGCCTGGAAAAATGTGATTGACACATACTATCTATCGCAGTGGTACAAATCAAACGAATGCAATAGTTAGGATCTATCCTAGTTATAGGAGAGGAGAGAAGAATAGGCTAGCCTAGACCTGGAGTGTTGTATATTTTTAAAAAATAGCATGTTTTTTCATACGATATTACACAGTTATTTAAACTGGAGTACAACCCATCTTTCACCTTAATAATAATAATTAGATTTTTATAAAGGCGCTGTGGAACAGATGTTACATATCCATGTGACTTTCGATGCCCCTAAGGGTCAGGTCATGTCCTGCTGATCGAAAAACAGCCGCTACTTTCTTCTGTCCATAGCAGGGGACATATGGGGTACACAGGGGTAACCCCCTACTCATCTCAAAAGATGTCCTGGGTTCTTTATAGTGTACATGAGTCATTTGTGTACACTGGGCCTACAGTTTATAGTCCTTATTCGAAAGGACTTGTTCCACCACCAGAACCATGGTGCGATCGGGCCTGAAACCCGTGCTGTTGTTATTGTTTAGGTTCACAGTTCCCCTACCTTACCTTCTAGGCTTAACAACTCGCACCTTATAAAATATTCTGTACCATTGCACTCAAAATATTACATTAATTATTCATTTGTTTATACCTGGAAAGACAGGGACACTCTAGTTCCAGATGGCAGGCTGAACTGTACAGGTTGCATATTCTGTACTGCTAACATCAATCCTTCCTCAAGCATGTAGTTAAACGACTGAATATGTGGTTCGGTCAACTTCTGTAACATCTGATTTTAAAAGATTAATTGGATTCATCAATTAGACATTCAATCTAAAGTGTAGATTATAGCTTATGTAATGCTCTATTTGGAAGGTAACAATAATTCAATTTTGGATTTTCCTACCATGAGATTCATTTTGTGGTGAGATTTCACATTTATTAACGTAACAAGATTTGTTGTCACAAGTGTCTTACCTTATTTTGATGAGGACTTGGCTTTCCATAATTGGTGACCGTAAGATGACGATTGTTCCCATTCCGCGACTTCGGCGGCTCAGTTTCCATGCTGGTGTTCCTCTTGACTTATGTAAAAAAAAAATTTTAAATATACATAATTGAAACAACTTCAAAATCTACTCTAAGATCTCAATGAGCTCTAGTTCTAACATCGTTTAAATTCTGTAAAAACTATTCCTTTATAAATAAAGGTACATCACTTTATTGTTTTGTATCTGACACTTTCTTCAAAAATCTGAAGGATATGCTCAAAACAAATGAGCCACAAAGCACATACAGTACCCACCAGTGAGGTGGTAGCAGGGAAAATTGCTGCACCATAAATGATGGTGTCAAGTTGGGCATCCAAGGGGCTGCTTGCCTTATAAATATAGCAACAAATGTTTTAAAGTTATAAAATCACTATATTCACTAATCAAGCAAAAGCCCTATAGAATTCCCCCATGCATGAATTTAATTTGTTTTGAAATATATCTGAAATTTTTCATCTAAAACTTTGTTTTCTTCTAAAATTTTGATGACCATCAGTTAGTGTGAGTTGTATGGTCGAGGGGTTAAAGCAGGGGAACTATGAACCATAGCAAAAACAGCATGGGTTTGAGGCCTGCTCGCACATTGGTTCTAATGCACCAAGTATTCTCGGATAAGGACTATAAACTATAGGCCCATGTACACAAAAAGTTCATGAGCACTTTAAAGAATCTAGTATATCTTTTGAGAAGTTTAAACCGGTGTACTTGTCCATGCACGGCCCATGCCCAGCTGAAATAGTGCAAGCACAACCCAGTACCTGCTGCATGACATATTGTGACCCTTGGAGTAGAAAGTCACAAGAATGTGTAACGTCCAGTCCACAGTGCAATGAGCACCTTCTAGATTGATACTAGCGCGTTTATAAATATTCAGCTTAGTGTAAGAGATTTCCCGAACGATAAACGAACGGTACTGGGTCTGGACAATAGCGTTCCGGTTCCACATCAAGA
>JAOTQE010021769.1:0-10632 GCA_025631205.1 Nesometra sesokonis | reverse complement strand
CTTATATTTAACAAAAAATAATGAATTACATACACTGAAGTTGTGTGTGTTATATGTTTATTAGTTAAACTATCCATTACATAGAAAGATAATTTACTCTTTTACTTATATTATTTAAATAAAGAAACAAAAATTTAGTAGAACACAAAATTACCCTTTAGCATATTTGGACTCATATTCTCATGGTAGCTACACACGCACACATTATAGGGTATCCTGTCAAAGAGCTTTACACACTTGGGCCGTAACTCACAAAATTTTCTTATGTCCAGCTCCTTTCCATTTTTGGTGCAATAGACATCATACGTCTCCCTCAAGGACATTCATATATCGTGCTTGGTAAATGGTTTTGATTTTCTGTCCACTGTGAATCTGATGGTGACTGTGTCTTTTCTACCGGGCGATTTTCATGATATATCATCTTTTAAGTAGTAATCCACTACTTTGGCAGAAATTGTTCTCTCTAAATTGGGTCGTCCATGGTTATTGAGCTTGGCATAACAACATTTGACCTTTTCCAGTTTGTCTCACTACCATCACCTAAGGCTGCACTATATATACTAGAAATGCAAAGACAAATTATAATACTCTATATCTTCTAAAGTGTTTAATAAATTGTAATCAAAGTCTGGAAAATTATAAAATGTATAATTAACTTTTAATTAGTAAAAAAAAAGTTGACCTTTGACCTTTTTCCATGGTCACATGACCAATATAGTGGCAAAATGTTGAAAAATGCAATGAACGTTACACACACAAATGTGTATAATTCAAAAAATATTAGGTCAATTTTTATTCTGTTTTTTTTATGTAAGTCCTCATTTCCTGGTAAAATCAGCTTCTCAGACTGTCTAGTTATCCTCAGGTAATTCTGAGAAATTCAACTTCATATGATAGTGAATGAAGCAATCACGATCCACATGCAATCCTGGATGGGAAGGAGAGTCTCTGCATACTGTTGTTACTTCCAAATCTCTACCAGTGTTTGTTCTTATTCCTCTGGCATAACAAACTCAACATTTTTTTGGTTTTTTTCCTTCCTCCTCACGAAGTTAAAGTCGATTGAGTTTTGGACTGAATGTCAACAGACTGGCAATCACATTATGCATGAAGCTTAGAAATGTTTTGTTTTCTCCTGTGTGTTTATTATAAACTTTGCTTGCACTGAGACAACCGTGCATGATGAGGTGTATGGCTACCTTTTTAGGCCATTTGTATGTCTTGCAGCATAAGCTTAAAGAATGAAGTTGTTGATCTATTAGATCTACTCCACCCATTTGATGATTGTAATCCAACACACAGTTAAGCTTTATAATATCATTACCATGTTTGTCCTTCTTTCCAGTAGGGCTAGTTTTGGCCTCATGTGCAACACTCAGAAGGTATACAATCTTTGGTTTACCTGTAGACTTTACCTTCATAGCCCTAAATTTCGCAGCCAGAGTGTTATCCATTGTTACGGACGGACACTTTTCCAAAACATTTGACTTTACTCGCCGACAACAATTTTATACTTTGATTAGATTGTTTTAAATATGTTTTGTATATAAGGGTAATATATATACTCCTCCTTGGAAAATAAAAAAATTCGGACAATATTTGTTACTAAAAATAAAACAGCGAAAATGTTAGCGTTACGGATGGACAAGATAGAATTGGCTATATTAAAATTTCAATACTCGCAAGCAATTTCTATCTAGGGAAGTGAGCGTTAAGAATATTTTTTTTTTTGGTAGAATAACTTATGGTACTTGTCTTTTATTAAATACTTATGGGATTAAAAAAAATATTATTTTCTCCACGATATTAATTAAGAAATTTACGGACGGACACTATTTTCTGTTACGGACGGACATTTTTGCAACTAAGATATTTCTATAACAATTATTTGAGCAATGCAGTTAAGTGGATGGAATTTTGAATAAAATTGTTGTATATAATCATGATATCAACAACTGTTTGGAAAGTTAGCTTTTAATCATTTTTTTTTAGTTATTATAATAAAATGAATGGCCTTTTATTGATCTGTAGTCAATAAGTCACTCGGTTAATAAATAGTAACACCTTCAGTGTGAAATTCCAGAATTTACTATAGGCCTATGGTAACACATTCTTGTTGTAAAAATTGTTTAATTCTCATGTTACAAAATAGTTGATTTTTTTTCATTTTAAAATTTCCAGATAATTAATTAGATTAAATTGTAGCAAGCAACAAGTTCCATGTTCATTTAATGGAACTTTTATATTTACACATCATAAAAAAAAACAATTCCTTCCGACAATAAGACGCGGAAAACTGCGCACAGTATAAATAATTGAAAGTTAATCCTTAGTTACTTTTTACGCATTCAAGCATCAGCCTACTACTATTATTTGAAGTGTAAAATACAGTTACATTTAAAGTGATCTAAGCATAGTCTAGCTGCAGTAGTTGGTCAGTGTCACCAACTTTCCGTGCACTGCACACCATAATTTTATTTATCCAACAAACCTGGATAGTACATTACTATTCTCCAACCACCTACATATAAATATACGATTGAAAATCAGAGTGCAGCTACTGATCCAAACTTATACGAGAAAGATTGGATTTACAGTATTAACATCACCTGCTATGCAAATTTCACATTTTCTCGACTATGTCTGAGGCGATAGTAGCAGAGTGTAGTAGGCCAAGGCATAAATTTACCGATTTGTGTAGCTTGAGGCGTTAGTCACAATTTGCATAATTCTAGATTTAGAAATAATATATTGTATAGTTTTTACAGTGAAGTAGGCATTTACAATTTACAGCATATTTATAAGGATATTTTATTTTAATTTTAATGTTAATGTATTACCAGTTGATAATTGTTTCATATTTCGTAGATGTTTAAAGCAAAGAAAAGTAAATCCTCATAGGGCTGGAGATTATTTCCAGTTTCAGTATCATGAAGCGAACGAGAGTATAATACTCCCCCTCCGGACACTAGTCCATCGCAGGTTACTTCCCAGCAATTTGCCTGTACCCATCGTAGTGCTGGGTAGACAAGCAATGTGAGTAAAGTGCATTGCTTAGGTGCACAAGGAACTGGCGTGAGTTGAGTCTCGAACCACCGACTTCTCAATTTGTATTCTGAACCGCAACTGGTGCGCTAACTGCTCCCAAAAAATATGCAAAGAACAAAACAGACATTTTTGCAAAACTGTTTATAGAGACACTTTTCCGCATCTAAAAACAATATTTAGACTAAACTGAGCAGCATAACCATCACTAAAAAAATTTACTTCTAAATTTTAAAGATGCATTGTCACCTGAAAAATGACAAAAAAATTGATATTGAAAATAACTTGCTTATTTTGAAGAAATATGTAAATTATGATCATTCCACCCAAAATTAAAATATTAAAATTATATTTACCCCTACTTTGCAATATTATAATGCTCAAAATTATTAAAAATCCATAAAAAGGCTGGAAGCCTTTTAAATTTAGGTCATTTTTGGGTGTAGAAATGTTATTAAACGATTTTTAAATACAGTAATTTCTCTTCTCAAATTCATAACTTTGATGTTACTTTAATATGAGCAAGTTAGTTTCAAAATTAATGATTATGACTTTTTGGCCATTTTTGAGTGACAATCTTTAAGATTTGGTACAACCTCCTTAGCCGTTTTATAAACTTTGAATGGTGAGTACTATCACTGATCATGGCAATACTATAGGACCTAGGTCTTAACTAACAAATTTCATGTTTTCCTCATTAAAATTCATTACAAAATTAAAAAAAACATGTCAAATATCAATTAAAATTTTAAAAAGAACCACTATTCAAGGTAATATCAACTTGTGAGTTTTACAAGCTAATTACATCACTTTTTGTTTAAAAACAATATAGAACATAATAACAATAACATTTAAAACAAACTTCTTGAATTTGTTTAACAAAAACATAGCCAAAATGTGTGAAATGCATGCACTTTGTGTGAAATGTCCGTCCGTAACAAAAATCTGTCCGTCCGTAACAAAAAAAATATGGCTTCACAAAAAAAATATCTTGTATCAATAAAAACAAAACATTTTTTTTTCTTTAAATACTAATGTTAGTGAGATAGATCCATATGATTTTTTTTTATTTCACAGACGTGTAAAAAAACGTTTAATCCTTTTTTATGTTACGGACGGACATTCAGCAATGTAGTTTGCAACAACCTGTCAATTTCAAGTCCATTAAATAATTGTTTAATTTTCTTTTAATGTATAACAATGAAAGGTGTTTCATCCAGTAAACAGATTATTTCAAGCGAATTAACTGGCAGGTATTAGTAATTTAATTTTCTGTTAAAATGTCCATCCGTAACGCTTAAATTTAATAACCCTATATAGAAAAATGGTATATTCTGTGATAAAAAATCGTAAATTTCATATTCCATTATTAGTTTTGGTAACTATAAATATTAATTATTAATATTGTGACTATTAATTTGTGCTTATTTTAATTTGAAAATTTTACATTAACGCAACCCTAAACGGATTACACTCGCCAATAGAATCTGTTCATCGCATATATAAAATAAGGATTCTCCTTTTAGTCTATCAGCCTGGGGGTTGGTCAGTATCAAATTAGGGGAATATTGCTCATGGTGATTTTTGGAATGGTCTAGACCCCTAGAGTTACAACATATATGATAGCATTGATATATAGACATGTACCATCTGGACAATTCAATACGGTACCAATCCCATGATGGTTTATTTTTTTTGTACAATATTATAATTTTAGAAATGTATTTATTAGAGGATATATAGATATGTACCATCTGCACAATTTAATACTGTACCAACCCCATGACAAATATCGTTCGGGAAATCTTACAAAGAAACGGTGATTTTTGGGAGAGCGGGGCTTGAGCCACATTTTGGTGTTATGTCTATAATTTGTTAGCATTAATTAAAAATTTTAATTAAACAGCGCCTATTCTTAGAACAACAATATATTTACCTCCAGAAAATATATGATGTCCCCACAATTAATGTAAAAGGAATGGGGGATGGCTCAACTTTCCACATGCACGGGGAGAGTTGAGCCATGCAGTGGGGAAAGTTGAAACACCAAGAATAAAAGCAAAAAAAAACTTGTTTTTTTGAAAATCTAATATAGTTTTTATAAACAACCCTAGAAAACAAAATAAAAATGTTTTACCTTTAATTTACACTGACATCATTTTAACTGTAAGTGCTTAATTTATCCACTGAACACCAGTATCTACAGGAACCCATACAGTGAAATAAGCACATTCAACATTCAAACATATTTAACTATATACATGTACTGTACTTTCCATTATTTGGCTATATAATATCTACTGTACCGGATAATTAGCACCATGTAAGATTGCTGTGATAAGTCAAACAATAATAAAACAACAGTATTTAAAATTGCATCAGTATTTAATTATTCTTCGCATTCGTGACACACATACAGACTTCCATCCGTGCATTCCTCGTGCTCTCACTCTCTACAGATAGAGCATTCTATTCACATTTCACGAGGTTGACTGTTTGTCCAGCATTCACTACAAACAATACAATATGAGTTTTGAACTTCTGTGTTTGAATTTTCTTCACCCTGCTTAGCATTGATAGTCCTATGGACCCTCTTGGCCTTATGCTTTCCCTTTCCTTTTTTTCTGCTGGACTTCATCAGTTTTCTGTTTAGCTTCCTCAATTGCAATTTTCTCTAGTGTATCAGTTAATATGGCAGTTTTCTTTGATTTTCTCCCTTTAGCATTCCCTTTCCTAGCTGGAGCTTTTGGAACGGGGCCGAACATGGGAAGGTGAAAATTCCAAACAACATGTAACAGATTCATTTGCTTTGGCTGGTGGTGATAAAAGTGCTACACTGTAAAAACGTTAGGAAATTTTTACCCAATGGTACAATAGTCAACTTTGGGTTAAAAATTTCCCAACTATGTTGGTAAAAGTTTGTTACATATTAGTTAATTAAAATATACTGTTACCAACATTGGGTAATATAACATGCCCAACTCCTGATAATGTCATTTAACCATCTTATGGGTAATGTTTTATACAATTATTGGGTGATTTGATTGGTTATTGGTTAAGTATTTGTATTATTCTATTTTATTGGTACTAATGTACTGGCAGCAAAAATTCTTTTGTTAAATTAGGTCTAAAATGTTATATTGGCATAACTTGGCTTTAAAAAAATAATTAACTTTAATTTGATAAGTATTAATACATATTCAATTGTTTGAAGTATCTTTTGATACTGTAGATTTAACAACCAATTTTAATTTAGGACAATAAATTTATTTAAAAAAAACCCTTATCAATAAACTATAATCTGTTTTAGTACTGGTTGACACTTTTATGTCCTAATTTTGAAAGATACTAACAGTACATCAATATATGACATGGACACTTTTCAATAATTTTTTCTCAAACATTTAATAAATATTTGTTGTTGGAATTACGTATTCCTTTTTTATATTTCAACATTTTCTCTCACTTTCAATACAAATCCTAGGTTGTTGCTGTTAATGTTAATGTAATGTGCTCATTGGTTGTCAACCAAACTACACCAAATACAATTGTGTTATGTAAACTTAGTTTTGTATGATTAAAGATTTTGGTGACAAAATAATTAGGTATAAATGTGTAATGCTAGTGGAAAAACACTGTTAAACAATATAAATATTTAAACCATTAATGCCACTCACAATTTATAAAAATAATATTGGTATTTCGAGAAGAAAGCATAATACACAAAAGTTTTGAAGTAAATGCCATCCTGGGATTGGGATTATATATTATTTTGACATTAATGTCATCATCAAGATATTCTTAATTCCTATAATAAATTTCAAAATATTGAATCCCAAAATGATGACATGTATTTCAATACTTAGAGTATGCTTACAATTCCTTGTCTTGATCAGTGAACCTCTCCATTTATTTAGTGAACATTTCTAAATTTCAGGTATGCTCTCATTTGTCTTAGTGAAGAGATATCTTTTTTCTCCGTTGCTTGATTAAAAATGCAAGTTTCATAAAACGTCCCGAACCATCAATAAGAATTTTGATATTCACAATCAAAAACAATGTAAGTCATAGCAGATATCCACTTTGCTAGTTGCAAATACAACCTAGTGAAATTCCAAGTATCAGCAAGTGTGCTCTTTGGTTGTCAACCAAAATATACTATACACCAAATACAATTGGTTTATGTTACCGGTAAATATTTTATGCTTGTATGAATACAGATTTTGAGAGCTCAAAATATTTTACTGACAAAATATTTAGGTATATATTTATTTACTTGTGAAACACACTGTAAAATAATATAACTAAACCATTAATATTATCCACAATATAATCATATCCTTGGATGTTTAAAGAAAAAAGTATAATACATACTCGAACAATTGAAATAAATGCCATCATTTTGGATTCAATATTTTGACATCAGTCTACTTGCATAGTAGGTCTTTAGGGACCATAGATACCCTATCTAATGGCTGCAATTTGTGGGAGGTGTGTGGTGAAAATGGTAACATCACGACTCCCTTTTCTCTTGCAAGGTTGATTGTGTCAAGTGGTAGATGGGAAACGTGATTGTCTAGCAGCAATAGCATCCTAGACTCTTTCGTTGGTCGTGTATGTTGTATGAGATGGTTCATAAATTGAAATAAGTTACTCTCCGTCATCCATCCTGATGGATTTTCCATCCCAATGCTGCCAGCTGGCCCATATCTAATAAAATGGAAGTTAAAGTGCACCCTCGGAAAGATAAAATGAGGAGGGATCGCATTGCCTGTCGCATTCACTGCTTAGTACATAGTAAGTAACGTACCTCTCAACCAACGTCACTGCGCCAACATGTTTTCCCCTCGTTTAGCTATAATCTTCCCTGACTTTTGCACTGTAGTGAGACGGTTTCATCCACATTCTATATATCTGCAGGTCGGAATCTGTAACGGTATATAACAGTAGCAAGTTTGTCAAGAAAGAGACCTACACTGTGTCTGTTAAACCTGGTAGCTCTTGCCAAACTGGTTACCTCAACAGTTCTTATCCTGATATCATGGTGCCTTTTCATGAAAGCAGTAAACCAGTCTTTTCCGGCCTTCTGATTGGTGTGCCACAGTCTGTTACCTTCAGTTCATGTGCAATTGCACACTTATACAGAAACTTGCGGACTTCTGTTGGGCATAAGCCAAAGTAAACTACAGCAGCACTCTTTAACTATTCCACAAGCTCGGTTTCCTGTTGATCCAAAAATATTCGCCTATGGCTTGTGTAATCAATATGCAAACTTTCCAGGTCTCAGTGAACATTTTCTGGCCCATTTATGTGACCACCTGATGGGAAAAGAAGCAAAATGCTAACTGCTGATTTTTTTTCTTGCACTGCATATTACAAACTATTGAAACTATTAAAATGTGCTTATGACATTTACCTGCTTTCATTTTATTTACAATTCTTCAAAGGGTGGAGCGGTTAACATCATAATCTTGAGCGACTGCTCAAACTGACCAGTTTTCCAGTATAACTATGCTGGCTGCTCGTTTAAGCATATCAAGATTTTTGCTTCGATCTGTTTCTCTTGTATTCTCTCATTTAGAATCCTTTACTTATAATATAACCTATAATACTATATGTGGCAGAGCCAAACCAAAATGAGACGCAAATCGCAAATGCTAGTTTTCCACAATAGGCAGAAATTTAAAAATGGTTAATTTTTTCAAGTTATTTTATTTCACAAATATACAGTTCATACATTCAACTTTCATACTACCTTAGCAGTTTTCAGATATATGATCATAAAATGTTTAAAAATGCAATTTAAAATGACCTTGCTTAGTCAATGTAAACTGATAAACAATTTTCAAATGCAGTTTTCTCAAAACTCACATTTTAAAAGTTCGAACTTTGATTATTCGTAACTTCGCAAGGAAACATCATATGAAACTGATTTGTTTTGCATGTTAAAGGTAGTTTTATAATACATAAAAAACTTTTCAAAAAAAAATTTTCAATTTTCCGACTTATGTATCATTTGGATTGGCTCTTCCACACATGAAAACATGAAAAAAATATCACTAAAGTAAATGATAATCATATCTTACATTGTTGAAGCCTATAGGCTTAAGCCTTTTTTTTAGATCTATCGAATGGTTTTTGTTCATGAATTTCATTAAACCTAATTAATGTGCATAATCTACACAGACAAGTTTAAATACCAGTGTCCACTGATAAGATAAAACAGGTATTACAGCAATGAGGTCTTTAACAACATTTGGACAATGCGATAATCAAAGAAACCACTTTCAAAAGTGGGTCCCAACTCAAAAGTGGTGTTACTACTCAAATTACACAGTGTTAAAGAATAGGAAAATTGCAGATGAAGAGTTTGTGTTTGAAAACAGTATCAAAAATCACATTAAAAATCATCAGTTCTTATGTGAATCTGAGTGATCTTTCCATTTATGTGAGTTATATTTGTAATATGATTACGGTTTGAGTAGTAGCGCCACTTTTGAGTTGGGACCCGCTTTTTAAAGTTGTTCTTTCATTATCGCATTATCCAAATATTGTGAAATTTTGTTAGATCACAACTAATTGTTCTATAGATTTATCCATAGAAAATTAATTCCCGAACTTTCCCTTTAATTGTATAGAATAAAAAAAAAACAACATACACATAAATACATACATACATACATAAATACCTACATACGTGTATAAATATACATGTAAATATACATATACATATGTAATTCATAATAAAGATTCCTCAAAATACATTATTATAAAGCATTTTTGTAGTGCCAAAGTAATGGCAATTTTGTTCATAATATTTTGTGTTTTATTGTCATTTTGTATGACGGTTTTAAAAGAGAAATTCAAGAAAAAAATAATCTCGTCAATTAAGAAAAATAAGTTCATAAAAATTGAGATTAAAGGTTGGAAATCACAAAGATGATCAGCTTATGCTACACAGAATGCTGAAAACTAATGACGTTGATAAGCATTTATCGATTATAAAATCAATTGATTGAGACACTAACCTGGAATTTGGTCGATGTCCCTTTGATCTGGATTTTGCCTTCCTCTCCCCATGTTCGCAACAATAAGTAAGGTTCTGATTAAAGCTCCATTCTTCAGCCGACATGTTTTTTTAGCATATTTAAGAGATCTGGATGATCTAATGTAAAGGTTGACAACAATTTTTCTTTCATATGCCCTTATAAAACTTTCAACTTCCTCCAGGCTTGAGAATTTTACCCCTATCAAATCTTCTGGTGGTGGTGGATTTGCCATTTTCAAAGATCATACACATTCTGAAAATAAATAATAAATTGATGTTAAGACTAAAGGGGCCATCCATAAATGATGTCACACTAAAGGGGGGAGGGGTTGCCTCAACTGTGACAATTTGCGACAAGGGGGAGGGGGAGGTCAGTTAGTTGTGACATCACAATTTTTATATTTTCAAATATATCATTAACGTACTCTTCCACGTATAAGGCTATGGGGCCTGGCCACAAAAATCAGCAACATTTAGGGAGTGGGCCTATACTCGGATGAAATATCAAATATGAAAATTGAAAGCATGATTTCTAAATT
>JAOTQE010021758.1:0-10632 GCA_025631205.1 Nesometra sesokonis | reverse complement strand
GGGGGGGGGGGGGGGGGTGTCCGTTGGGCCCCCTTGGATCCGCACCAGCATATAACCCATAGGTTATATATTGGGTTATACACTTGTTTTTATTCCATCTATTTGGTTGGTGGATTATAGTTCATGTGACATTTATTCAAAAGTACTATTGCACAAAACCATACTAATGCATAACAAAATACTATTCAATGGTTTCAGAAGAAGGACAACAAATTTGTTTGTGTGGTAAGGTAAGTGGTTAGGCTGAGAACAAGATTGACAGGCACTAGGCACCTATTCTCAGCGTATTATCCTGGCACAAATCAAGTGAAGCCGGCACATGTTTACTAATCTATGGCCAGCCTAGTTCTAATAGAGTATAGAATTGAAAATGCTAGGCCTTGTTAGAGGAATAGGAATGCAATACTGGACTATAAGCACAGTAGGACAGAATATTTAATTCAGAGAAATATAGAATCTTCTATAACACTCAGGTCCACCTTGTAGGTTCTCATCTTTCACCTCATTAAATTCTGTACCATCATACTCAAAATTAGTTGTATACTCATGGATTCTCCAGTTAGAATGAAATTACAATGTGGTTCAAGTCGTGAATGTGTAAGTCTTTTTATATTAATCCACAGAAAAACTCCTTGTCTTCTGTATTGTGGCATCGTCTCTGCAAATTGTAACTGGTATTGGCCTTCCATCTGGGTGTGATGATGGCCAAAACTTCTGTCCGTGCGGTGAAACTGGAAGAACCTTCTCAATGAGTTATAAACGGTAAGCTACAATTGCCATCATAGATCATATCAATTTCTGAGTTGAAAGTATCGCTTCAAAGAAGGGGGTGTCACAGTTTAAAGTCAACTGTCTTTTGCACCCTTTTACAGTATATTCTGTGTGCATACTGATTTGGGGGTATTTTGTGAAATAAAAATTATTCAAATTCACAACAAAATTATATTATAAATGGGTGGACCAAAAAAATAGCTTCTTGAAAATTTGCACACATACATGATATTGTCTATAATTGGCAGAGTTCAAAGGTCTTAAGTCCAACCATCTTGTTACAGTGCATGGGCAGCGAAAAAGGGGAATGGAGGGGACACTTTGCCCAGTGGTAAATTGGTCTACAAAATCAGATTGATCTTATTTTGTTGCTATGATTATCATCTAGGGTGCCCAAGCACTTCCTGTAGAAGTCTAAAGCAATAAAATCAGCATGTAAATACCGTAGACATGAATATTTCGGCCCTGTCAATAATTGACATACGGGAAGGAAAGTTTAACCACCCTTACTAATAACTCCAATAAATACTCGATGTTTCCTCAATCCGGGTCACAAACTGTGCAGAGTCTCTTTTTCCATGAAGAAATACTGTACAGTTCCTAACCTCATTCAGAGAGATTTCCCCCTAGGAACTTCGTCTTTCATCTCTTCTGTTTGCATAAACCTTTTTTTTTAACGAATCCCACATTCCATTGTCCATCGGACTGAGATCCGGCCATTGATGTGGCCACTTGTCTTTCCGGATAAAACTAGGTGTTGTCTCCACAAGGTACTAGTTTTGAGTTGCATTACTAGTGTGCGAGGATGCACCATCTTGTTAAAACACATAATTGTTCCCTGGGTAAAAGACCTCTGTAGTCAGGGAGACCTTATGGCACCACCCCATGAATGACACCTATCATCTGGCATGTCATTTTTTAATTTTTTTCACTGTGACAAAAGTATCAAATGCAGAGCATTGCCATTCAATTAAAGAAAAATACCTGATGAAAATATTGCACAAGTTTTAAGTCTTATACTGTACCTCGAAACTCAAAGCTAATGAAGTTAGAAATAAGTGAGGTTTCTTTTTTCGACCATCCGATATATAACACTGGGCTTTTTAAATTGCATTTTTTTAACATTCCTTAATCAAATATCTGAAAAATGTTGATGTACACTAGTGGGAAAGTTGAATATTTAAACTGTATGTTTTTTAAATTTATACAAAATTTTAAAAATTTATCATTTTCATGTTTCTGCCTATTGTGGAAAACTAGCTTTGTGATTTATTTCGCCTTTGGCTTGGCTCTGCTACATATTCTGTAATGTTGTCCCCACTTTTTATAAACAACAGGTGTACATATTTCTATCGCTGGAGACCGTATTGTAAGGAGTGTGATGAAAGCTTAGATTTTGCAGCACAGTGCTCCCAGTTCAAATATTGCCAAACATGTATTAATGATGCTGCTGGCTGTGCAACTTGTCCAACTGATCGATATGGAACCTGGTGTGATATGAGTAAGTAGGCTAGATATTTTATAGTAAATCTATTGTCCAAGCCTGAAGGGGGGGGGGGGCCTACAGCCCCCCTATAGAGGACCTTTGTCCCTCCACCATTGGGGAGAAATTTAAGATTTTGTTGGGGCTGTGTAGGTCCAGTCATACCCCAATATACCAAGGGGCCTAAAAAGGCATGCAAAATGTGGCAAATAACTTTTTTTGCTTGTCAAATTAAAAACCAGAGACACGCCCACCTCCAACTTGCCCTATCTGTCAGGGGTGCCCTCCCTGTCCTTGCCATTGGGGAATTCCTAGCGTTCCCACTGGGGTTGGAGCTTATTTCCAGTTTCAGTAGCGTGAAGCAGATGAGAGTATGATACTTTCCCCTGGATGGGACGCTAGTCCATCGCATTTTACTTCCCAGCAATTTGCCGGTACCCATCCTACAGCTTGGTAGACTGAAGCAATGTTAGTAAAAGTGCATTGCTCAGGTGCACAAGTAACTGGCGTGAGTGAGTCTCAAACCACCGACCTCTCGATTGTGATTCGGAGCCACAACTGCTGTGCCAACTGCTCCCACAATATTATATAAGCACACTGTGTGTTGTAAGAAAACTTTCCCTCCATACAAGACAGATGTTTTCTTTGTTCAGATATACAAAATGTTTCTTTTAATTAACAATAAAAACAAATGGCATCAAATATTTTAAAGTGCCAAGAGGTAAAATAAATGGGGGTCTTATTAGGTAAAAAGAAACTCCTCTTGTGCGCACACAATATGCGCATATAGTTAAGAAGTATAGGCTTTTTCCATAATGAAAATTGCATGCCAGCATTGCACTTGTATCAAATGATATTATAAGATACCCAAAACTTATTCTTTTGTGATTTCACATTTTCACCCAGTAAAATGTTATTTATATACAGTGTTTAAAATTATAATTATAATGAATCTATTTCTTTAAAAGGTGAATTTATATTATGAAATATTATTTGTTTGCTTTATTGGTTTTCTATACATGAAAATAAAATACAATGCTCTAATGCAAGCTTAACTAACATAATGTGATGTACAAGTGGATAATCTTGTTGCTTACAAAAATTTTTTTTTCACTCAGATGGTCTTTAAATTAAAATAATTTTTGGTGCATGTATCATCACTGCCATGCACGATCTCATTTGCATGGCCAGGTCCTGGTTGTTTAAAAACTTCCTATATCATATATCCTGCTGTATATACAATGCAGTGCCATACACTGATGATATTTAATGTTTGATTATAACATTTATCCTTGATGGTATTTCCGTACAAAAGTCTTATTATGGCACTTATTTCAATTCTCCCAAAACCAACCCTCAGGAAAAACTTAACCAAAATCATGAAAAAATTTTTAACAAAATCCAAAAAAATTATACCCAATTATGGAGCATTGGTAGTTTGTTTATCTCTAACCACTCTATTGCTATTATTGAATATGTTTATTTAAATGTATAATCTATGTCACATATGTAACATCCAATCCAGGGGCGGATGCAGACTTTTGGAAAAGGGGGACGGTAGAGAGGGATGGTAGAGAGACAAAGTTTTAGGGGGGGCCGGGGGAATGCTTCCCAGAGAATTTTGGTATTTAGATGTCCGGAAATGGCCTCAGGGGCGTGTTAAAGGAATCAATTCTTGCTGAATATTTTAGTTTTATGTTAAATAAATCCGCCCCTGCAATCAACAGTAAATGTGGTTTTGATTTGATTTGATTTGAACATGTAAACTTATCTTTACTACTTACTTGTATTTTTGTCAAGCTTGTAATTGTCAGAATAATGGAAATTGTAATGTCGATGGGTCATGTACATGCACTGATCTGTTTGAAGGTGATAAATGTGAACAGAGGAAGCCAGGTATCTTACTTTTTATATATTTTAACTTCAATATACATTATGCACTTATTACTGTACTTTTTATGTGAGTTTTGGTCTTCTCTATTGATTTTCATTTAATTGTTTATTTGATCATTAGGTGTACATCCCCATTAGAAAGTTCTGTCAAGTCTTATCACTATGGATAATTGGATTAATTCTTTAGTTGATTGCCTAGCTGTACAGTATATTCCTATCCTTTATAAAATTGAATGTGATAAGCCAATGAGGTGGTTAATTCATAATTAAAATTGGTAAAAAAATTGATCAAACACTCTAATGGGAATGTACACGCAATGAATACTTTTCCCAAAATCATGTTTCCATACATTAAGAATTCATATGCTATCAAATTTAATTCAAAGTTTAGATCATAATATTGTGATGGATTTGAATGTGCCAACACTAATTTTTTTTTTCCAACATGGGACTTATTTTTGTGGCGATCTCACAAGTACCAACTTTTATATAATAAGTTGTTATCATATTCTTGAAAAATATTATTTTGTACATTTACTATTAAGAATAAAAAGTATGTGTTTACATTAAATTTACAGTATTTTATGTTCACTATATTTGTTCGTAACTTTAAAATGTAATTTGAAGTTCAGATTACAGATTGTATTGTGCTTTATTTGAGTGTGTCAGCAACCATATTTGAAATTGTTTTTCAACCATTGCTATTGTCTTTTTCTAGTATATTGCCCATTCCCCGATTTACCACAGAACTCTAGGTTTGTTGAGAAAACACAACGGTTCCTTGGTGGAACCTCAGTATCTATCATGTGTGATCCAAATCATCAGCTAATTGGTTCATCAACATTGCTTTGTGATTTTAATGGCAACTGGATTGGAAAACACCCAAAATGTGGTAAGTTTAGTGATCATCTAAAAAAAAAAATATTTATACTGCAGTTACTGCAGTTATTAGAATTGGAGAACTATAAATTCAGTTAGAGATCATATCAAAATTAGTTTTCATTTGTTAATGAGAGTGGCATTAGCTCTGTTGGTTTAGCTGGTCGAAATCACTGTGCTGTGTGCTGAGCCATGACTTGCTGGTCCATGGTTCAATTCAAAACCACGCCACTCTCCTTTTTTTCGGCTGGAGCGTAAGACGTTAAGCCGTTGGTTCCGTGTTCAACATGGCTCATGTGCATATTAAAGAACGCAGTGCACTCTTCGAAAAAGAGTAGGGGATTGTCTCTCGGTGTATTGCCCAATCACCACCAGAAGGACCACACTGGAAATAAGTCCACTTCAGACTTTCATGGGTTATCCTTGGTGTTCTACCAAATAAATCAAATAAAAAAAAGTGAGTTCTTAATCCAGTACCTGAAAACTATTTATCCGTCTGACTGTTATTGTAGTACATACAGTAGCTGGTAACTCTGGTTTACTGCAGTAACTGCAGTAGAATAATTCTGAAATGGCCCCTTATATTTCAAAGATGTATTGTCACCAGTTGTATATAGTGAAGCTAGAATGGGAACTTCATATTCTGGCTATACATAATTTCTGTGCCAATATTAAGCCTTCAAAGTGGTCAACATATGGGGCGAATCCATGATTCAGTTAAGGGGTGGGGAGGGGGTGTTACCATTAACGTTTCCGATCGAGGTGGGTGTAGTACAAATTTTTAATTTGACAAAGCAGTGTCTTATGATATAAAAAGTGATTACCATTTCAATTTAAGCAACATTTATTCAATTAATCAATAATAATAAAATGATACATTATTTTAAATTCATCAAAGTAAATTAATTAATTGGGATTAAACATAGAAGCAAATCTTGTCTTAGTTTGACCCTGACAAGACAAACAAAATAAACTTAGAAATACAGTATGTATATATAAAAATTTAAATATAAATATTATAAATAAGAAAAAACGTATACAAAAAAAATATGAATGATACAATTCTAAATAATAGTTCTTCATCTGCATTCTAAAGATGTGTGTTTATACACTTTTTAAATTTGTCCTTTGTATCATTCTATAACTTTGGCCCATAAACTGAAATGAATAATTGACTCTTAGTATAATTGACTCTTAGTATAATTGACTCTTAGTATAATTGACTCTCAGTCTAATTGACTCTTAGTCTAACAAAAGGAACATGAAGTAAATTTTGGTTTTAAATAATAACTACGAGTAGATTTAGAAATGCAAAATAAAGCTTGTATAGATATTGGAAATAGACCTTTTGAATATTGAAACATTAAAGAATTAATTTGTAATTATTATTAAAACCTGTGATTTTTAAGAGCATGTGCACTGTTTGCACACAATATATGCATGTAGTTAATAATAAGCTTTTTTCCAAAATTTAATAAGTACCATGTCATATGATCTTCCCATTTGAATCTGAACAGATCCTTAGTATTCTCATTTCCTTTTTGTCTAACTTTCATTTTTGTCTATTGATAAGTAAATTATTTATCATTGTTTTCATGGAACCCATCTGCAAGGCACTAGATACCAATATGGTTTCTTGACATGTAAATTGTTTTCTTATGTTTTCATTGAACCTTTTGTGAAGTATTAGATACTCAAATGGTTGACAAGGAAATCTTACTTTCGTTTTCATAGAACTCATCTGCAAGGCTTAAATGTAATTGTAGTTATGTAGTTTTGATTTATATAGCGCCTTAAAGTTTATAATCTCAAGGCGCTGTGGACTAGATGTTACACATTCATGACTTTCTACTCCCCTAAGGGTCACGTTATGTCATACAGCAAGTACTGGCTTGCACTTGCGCCCATTCGTCTGTCCACAACAGGGGTAATTGTATAAACCAGTACATCGGGGTAACCCCCTACTTGTCTCGAAAGGTGTACTGGGTTCTTTATAGTGCACACGTGCCGTATGTGTACACTGGGCCTACCGTTTATAGTCCATCAGAGAAGACTTGTTCCACCACCAGAACCATGGTGCGAGCGGGCCTCGAACCCATTGTTATTGGTATGGTTCACGGTTCCCCTGCCTTAACCACTCGGCCATACAACTTGCGATACCAAATGTTTCATTACATGTAAATTGTTTTTTGTTTTCCATAGAACCCCTGTGTGAAGCATTAGAGACTCCAAATGGTGCCATAGCTATTGTAACGTCAGTAGTTCCAGGAACGTCGATTGTCAGAAGCATTTTATATGACTGTCTCCCAGGTTATCAAATACAAGGCTTGGATCGAATTGATTGTAGAGAGGACGGTACATGGTCAGGAAACCCACCAGTCTGTGGTATATAGTTGTAAATATTGTACTAGAGAACCCCAGGATTAAAATCTCTATGGATAAATCTATAGAACAATTAGTTCTGACCTAATAGATAAATTTTCACAACATTTGGACAATGAGGTAATGCCGAAAAACATGTTGCAAAATTAGTCCCAAATTAAAAGTGGGTCTACTACTCAAATTACACAATGTTAAAGAATAGGAAATTTAGAGATTTTAGGGCTGTGCTTGAAAATTAAAATCGCATTACACATGTAACTCAGATGAATGGAAAGATCAGTCAAATTCTAATTAGAACAAGTAGTTATGGGTTGGGGTTGGGTGAGCAAGACGGCCCCGGCTCCCCCATTTTGGAAAGTAAAATATATCAATATTATTTCTATTGTCTATAAAACGAAAACATTCAGCTAGAATTTATCCCTTAACACGCCCCTGAGGCCATTTCAGGACATCTAAAGTTCACAATTTCACGGGGGTACATTCCCCCCAGACCTCCCTAGAATGTCTGCATCTGCCCCTGTACTTTATATTATTAATACCTTTTGTATCAAATAGACCAAATGTATAATAAAATTAACTGAAATCAATGTCTGTGCCTTTGCACAGACATTGGCACACCTGTCTGTATACCATCTATTATTACTTTTTTACTTTGCTTTGCAGTTGCAATGTGTAAGACCCCTACTCCACCAAAGCATGGAGCAGTCGCCTTAACTAAAGGAGTATTTGAAGGATCCCGTGCCAGCTACACATGTGAAAAGGGGTACATCCTTAAGGGTGCTCAAAAGAGAATTTGTGGTGTTGATCGACATTGGACAGAAGCTAGCCCTATTTGTGGTAGGTAGTCTGTACATTTTATTGTTTGATACAACTCAATTATTTCTTTAGCTATGAGGTGTATATTACTAAAGCTAAAGACTGTGTTTAAGCTTTGTCTGAACAAAATTTAACATACTGAAAAGTCATTTTTTGTGCCACACTTAATAATAAATAATAATAATTTATTGTTCCCCATCAAAAAACAAACAACATACAGTAAAAGATGTACATCAAAGGCAAAAGCCTGAACTTGTAGCCAGATAGGAACAAGAGTGACCAGCAATTTGAAACCTTAGGTAGTGGATGCATATACTATGAAGAGAAAGGAATTGCTAAAAAATTACCAAGAAACATCTACAAAATGTGAATAAATCACATAAAAAATGATACTGAGCATGCATTAAATCACACATTGGCATAACTAATGATGTCAAATGATGCTGAATCAAGTCTTGGGAACACACTGAACATATGCAACTTACAAAATAACCTTTGAGCAGCTTCTCTCCATTTACAAATTAGAGACAGCTAATAATTGGGAGTGCCCAGTAGCTCTACTGGCAAAGACTACCTGGGCCATGCATGCAAGTACACATTATGAGATTGTTACCCTTTAAAAAAATAACACCCTTGAACTAGGTAGATCTACCATGATAAATTACTAGGAAGATCAACCTAGTACCACAGGAAACTACCTAGTAACTAGATGGTATATCTGTTGATTGACCACTACTAATTGGGAGTGCATAATTGATCTACTGACAAAGACTATCTGAGCCATACATGTAGGTACACATTATGAGATTTTTACCCTTTAAAAAAAAATAACACCCTAACATCCATGAACTAGGTAGATCTACCATGATAAATTACTAGGAAGATCAACCTAGCACCACAGGCCTCTACCTAGTAACTATATATATCTTTTGATTTACTGCTAATAATTGGGAGTGCCCAATTGATATATTGACAAAGACTATCTGAGCCATGCATGCACATACACATTTTGAGATTCTTAGTTCTAACACAGAGTCTGACAAGTAAGAAAGTATAATGCATACTCCAATAGATACATGCCATCGTGACAGGATTTAATATTTCAATATAAATTATGTAATCATCAGGAATGACAAGCACTCTAAATGTCTTTTAGTATCAAAATTCTATCAATGATACCTTTTCAAGCTGAGGTGGAATTTCTTTGTAGATTCATTCTGCCATACTGAAATAACAATACAATACATGAAATTATAGGCTAAATATTTAAACGACTAAAATATAAACAAGTCTGTTTGTAGCACTTTGTTTTTGTAAAAAAAATGTTTAGAATGTAAATTTGTTTAGAAAGTATTTATACTTGTACTAAAACCAAAAATATCTTACTTGCGTTTTACTAGATGTTCAATCTGGTATATAATTATTCAATTACACCATTTTGACCGGTTCAATATTAAATATTATTGAACCTCATGCAGTTCAATAATATTAGCCAATGACATCACTTGACCAAGCGAGAAAATTGCTTTTATGCTGTAAATGGTGGACACACAACAAGAGCTAGGTATGATGAAAAATGTTAGTCATGGTTTCTGGAATATGATGACAAATAAAATTCACTTACTCAGAGACAGAAACTGTAGAACATACAACGTTTCGGCTCCTTCCACTAAGGGCCTTGATCACGTGAATGGTGGAATACCGTCAGGTGACGCTCAGGTAAAACTCTCATTTTTACATCGGAGAGACTAAACGGACTGTTGCCACTCGTTTCGCCGAACGTAACAAACTAGACAATCCAACCGGGATCGGTGAACATCTTTCTGCGACTGGACATACTGTAAGTCTAGACAAAGTGCAGATCCTTGGCAAAGAACAGTGGTATTCCCGTAAGGTCAAGGAGGCGCTTCATATCAAGATCAACAAGCCTCCCCTCAACCGCGACCAAGGCCTGCAGCTCCCCCCGATTTACGATAGAGTTTTACCTGAGCGTCACCTGACGGCATTCCACCATTCACATGATCACGACCCTTAGTGGAAGGAGCCGAAACGTTGTATGTTCTACAATTTCTGTCTCTGAGTAAGTGAATTTTATTTATCAAGAGCTAGGTAGGCGTAGACCTAACCACCTGTTAAAAGTCCACGTTCCACACAAGTGACAACCTATTATTATTTATGAACAGTTACTAAGTAATAAAGAAACCTACAAGAGTTGCTAATGATGAATTTATTTTTTTATTTTCCCATGATTCTTTCCATGTGTATACCTTACAATTAAATATTCATATAAACTCTTCATTCACAATATATTTAAAATACAGTTTCAAATAGTTATAATAATCATCATTGTCCTTATCATTGTGTGCTCATCAGTGGCGGCGCTATGGGGAAGCTAGACCTTTTCCCCC
>JAOTQE010021747.1:0-10632 GCA_025631205.1 Nesometra sesokonis | reverse complement strand
TTGATAATTTCTCACTGTAAAAATCTTATTAAACAATTTTTAAATTCACTAATTTCTATTCTCCAGTTCTTAACTTTTGATGCTACTTTGATATGATGAAGTTAATTTCAAAACTAATGTTGATGATTTTTTGGTCATTTTCAGGTGACAATATATCTTTAAGCCTTTGGCTTAATTCCTCACACAACGTAATCAATACACGTTAATCAATACACGTTAATCAATACACGTTAATCAATACACGTTAATTTAATTTATTAATTTAACTCTTAACTTATTATTCCACTATAATTTTAATGCTTGTTTTGTATAATTTTCACTATTTTGTATGGAACACTGAAACTCATTTTTATATGGGAATTACTTTTTGTTTATTTTTTATATTTATTTTCTCGCTTTTAATATTTTATTGATTTCATTAAGGGAAAAATATTTCGGACTTTGATATTATAAACCCTTATGAAATAAATGTTGATTAAAATGCATTGTACCTTGATAATTATTTTTTTTTATAATAAATTTGCTCTTAATAAAGCAACAGAAAAATTAAGATTGTTGTTTATTGTTTTTACACCATGTAATGATAAAAGATATAAAAAAACCTTTATCATTGTGAAGGTAAGTAGCACTTAGTTGGGCAAAATAAGAGATATTTTTCTGTACAAGGTTATAACTTACATTTCATTTAAATAAAGTTTTAAACAAGTTATTTTCAAAGTCAGTTTTTCTTGTCATTTTTAATTGACAATAAAGCTAAATCTTTAAAATAAAAACAAAATTCTGCATTTTTTGTAGGACCCAAGACCTCCAAGTGGTTCAAAACCCGAACGTAGGTCGACCCGACCACGTAAAATCAACAACAAAAAACCCCTCCCAACAATCCAAGGGGACAACGATCCATACGATGTTGTGCTCCGAGGTGTGAAGTTCGAAGAACTTAACCAGACGGAGGTGGTTCCAAGAAAGATGAATTCCTCATCAGTTCTACCCGACATCCAACCGAACCAGGAAATGATGTTTGGCAGAGGTAAATCCTCACCAAAATCCGGGGACAATGATGACTCTATGGTGAAGCCATTGCGACTTGCTTCTCAAATGATGAAAATTCCATCTATCAAAAAAACATCTACCCGTTCATCAGCTTCGGTGAAGGTAGTAGGCAAGGATGCCTGCCCGATCAAACCACTACAACTCGCTTCTCAAATGAAAGCAATTCCATCTATTCCAAAGAAGCCATTTTCACCTTCATTTGATTCATCCGATTCAGAAGGCGACGATGACCGCACGATCAAATCAACATTATTTGCTCGTGACATGAAGCCTGTACCACCAATCAAGAAACCATCTGCCCCGTCACCTGGCTCAGGACAGACAGGGGGAAACGTTCGCAGGAGGAAGTACAAACTGGCTTAGGTAATCCAATTGCACATACACACACAAATACGTTATCTTTGTTTAACTCCATCATTGAATGTATTTAAAAGCATGCTTTTTTTTCAAATTGTCATCAATAATTACAATGAATCATGTCACTTAATGATATTTAAATTACTCAAAGGAAGGAATATTTTCACAGAGGAAGGAATATTTTCATACATATTACTAATTAGTGTGCAATACTAACAATATAATTTATAATACAGTACTTATTTTTTATAGCTAATTGAAATAGATATTTAAAAAAACGTGTCAGCGGTATAATGATTATTTACAGGTAGTTGGCGAGCATAGGGGAAACGATTTTAATATTGTCGCTAATAATTAAAGAGGATGAATTACATAACATCAAAACTGATAATTTTCAAAATTACCATCCTTGCATTTCTCGGTAGCTAAACGCTAGTTTCTATTTTCACCAACCTTCTTATATTTAATTCAAACTCGTATATAAATATTTAAAAACATTTTACCAATATTTTATTCATATTTTACTACGGTTTTCTTATAATTATAATTGTGCAATATTATATGTATATAATATAAGAGCTATTACAAAATATGTACCACAATATGTGTAACTTTATCATTTTTTTGCCAGGAAAGTGCCAATGAATGTTCCCTTGATAATTGTCTAAAGTGTACCTTTATAATCAGTTATTTTAAAATATCAGTTATGTGAATCAATAACAAAATTATACTGTTAATTATGTTTTAGACATGCGTTAACTACAGTAGTAAATATTTATAGTGGACCTGTACATGTCATCTGCATCATAATAACACCAAACATAATAATCATTTCAATGGTCAGTAAATTAAAGCTTATAATAATATTCTAATTTTCAGTGGCGGCGTCCGATGGGTAGTTTGATGTTTTTAAACCATTAAATAATCCTGGGAATTTGAAGGCTTGTCTAGTAGTGTTTGAATGCTATACCTTACACCTTAGAGCGGTTGTACAGAACATTGTGGAACATTTTAAGAGCTTAGTGCCGTTATTTTAGGTATTAATCTTGTCCAGATAATAATCTTCTTGTTAGAATGTGGAAGGGAATTTTTTTAAACCATGAACTACATTTTGGTGTTACTGGGATCGTGGGCCTCTTCTGAAGAGTTTAGACCACCTGTTAAGAACTTTACAAACTCAGGAGCTTAGTGCCATTAATTTGGCTAGTTCTTATAAACATGGAAATTGACAACAGGAAGACGCTTGCCTGAAGGATGGATTTGTTTAGAGCACGGAATACGTCTTGGTGCTTTGATCGATCAGGGATCCTTGTAGACCGCTTGCTAAAGATTTTAACAAACTTTTCTAGAAAGCTTACAGCCATTATTTTGGGTAGTTCTCATGTCAAGATGATAAACCTCTTGTTTAGGACGTCGAAATTGTCAACAGGAACTCTTTCAAGAAGCATGGAGTCCTGTGTTCAGAACATGTTTAGTGGTGTTGGATCGAACGTGGATTCCTTAAACCGCTTGTTACGAACCACACAAACTTGTCTAGGGCTTAGTTCCATTATTTTTGTAGTCTTGTCCAGATGATAAACCTCTTGTTTAGAACGGAGAAATTGTCAACAGGAAGACTCTTGCCGACAGCATGGGTATATTTTTATCGAGCATGAACTACGTCTTATTATTTTATTCGATCAAGCGCAGATCCCGTAATTGACAGACTGTGAAACTCTTCATAAATTTCTAGCCAACTATATGCCCCCAGCGGGACCCTTGCTCAGAGATCCGGATTTTTGGATGTTTTAATTACGATCCAATATTAAAGTGTAATCCGTGTATAAAGGTTGACTCTTTGCTTCAGATACTTTTACTAGATGATGACCTTTTTCAGAGATTGTTTAAATCACTTACTAAAGTGAAACTCTTGACAATTTTTCCTAGACCCCTAACCCCTTTCTAGATATTGCCTCGTTTCTTTAACCCGTGAACCCGTGTCTAGTACTGTAACAACCCGGCAAGCTCCCTTGTTTATAAAAGCGAACAATCTTTCACAGCTAGGATCATGTGGTAAGAACTGTAGCTAAGACTCTTGACTTTCTAAGCAAAAGACCGAACGTCAATAGCTTATGGATCATTAGTAAAGAACTAAGGCACCAGCTTGGGTTTTGTAGTAAGATAATTAACAACTTTTCTATAGCCAGAATCTTATAAAAAGAACTACTATAACCAAGAACTCAACATCTATGCATTCTGAGCGCCATCACCTTTTGCTTAGACCCCTTGGTAAGAACTTGGACATCTACCGTTTCTATACATTAGATTCCTTGACGAGGCTTAAACATCTATTATATAGCTTGAATACTTTCGTTAACGGTTGACCGTCCATTCTTTTTCTGTAGCTCGAATTCTGTGTTAAGAAATTAAACAACTATTCTTTATATATCTTGGATCCTTCGGTCATTGATAAACATCTACCTTCTATAGCTCAGATTCTACAGTAAAAGTTTAAACACCTACACTTTCAATAGCTTGGATACTAAAGAAAGAGGATGAATAACTACCCTTTCTAAAGCTTGGATCTATTGACAAAGGTTAAACATCTACCCGTTCTATAGCTCGGGTCCATTTAAGAGAGCTTAAACATCATAATAGCTTGTATCCAGTGACAAGAGGTTAAACATTTACTTTGAAGATAGCTCTAACTTTGATTTCATGGTAAACCGTTGAACACCTACCAATGTTATTGCTTGGATATCAGGATAAGAGGCTGAACACTATACTTTTTATTGCTTGGATTACGAGATAAAACTTTAAACATCTACATGTGCTATAGCTTAGATCCCTTGACAAGAGCTTTAACATCTACCATTTCTCTAGCTTGGATCTCTTGAAAAGAGCGCAACATCTACCGTTTCTATAACTTGAATCAATGAACTAGAGGTTGAAAACCTACTCATTCAAATAGCTCGAATCCTTGGTAAGACGCTAAACATCCATCATTTAGCTTGAATCCCATGGCAAGAGGTTAAGTAAGCATCCGTAATATCTATAGTTCGATTCCTTTGGCAAGATTATAAACACCTACCCTATAGCTTGTATCACATTACAAGAGGTTGAACGCCTTTTCTATAACTTTAATCCATTGTTAAGAGGTTTGAAGAAATCTACCCTTTCTATAGCTTGGATCCACAAGGCAAGGGTTTCAACACCTACTCTTGCTCTAGGTTGGATCTTTTAGCTGAAGGTTGAAAATCGACCCGTTCTATAGATTGGATCTCTTAAAAGGTTGAATATCTACTCGATTAGTAGCTTGTATGGCAAGAGCTTGAGCACCTAGTCTTTTTACAGCTCGAATCGATTGGCAATAGGTTAAACATCTACCGTTCTATAGCTTGGATAAATTGTCAAGAGCTTACTACTACTACACATCTACCCCTTCTATAGGTCGAGTCCGTTTGTAAGAGGTTAACATCACCAGTTCTATAACTTAGAGTCTCTGGCAAAAGGTAGAAAATCTACGCTTCATATAGTATGTATCTCCTTGCAAGAGGTTGAACATATACCATGGTCCGATCAACCCTTTCTGTGACTTACCTTTCTATCCACCGTCAAGCGGTTAAACATCTACACGTTCTAAAGCTAGCAAAGGCTAGCTCCCCTATCTATCCTTACAGAATCTCTCGGAAAGTTTGGATCCCATTGTAAAACGTTAAACATTAATCTTTTCATAGTTCGAATCCCTTGGCAAGAGGTTAAACATCTACTATTCTATAGCTTCTAAATATTGACAAGAACATTAACACGAAGCCTTTTCATAGCTTGGATAGGAAGAGGTGTAACATCTACCCATTCTATAGCTCGAATCCATTGGCAAGAGGTTAACATATACCATTCTATGCTTATAACCATTGACAATAACTTGAACATCAACCCTTTCCATAGCTTAGATAGGAAGAGGTTTAACATTTACCTTTCTATAGCTTGAATCCCTTGGCAAGATGTTAGTCATTTACCATTCTATAGCTGGAATCCATTGATAAAAACGAGAACATCTATCCTTTCTATTGTCTGAATAGGAAAAGGTTTAACATCTAATCTACCATTTCTATAGACAGAATTCCTTGGCAAGAGGGTAAACATCTATCATTCTATAGCTTCTAACCATTGACAATAAAATCTACCCTTTCCATAGCTTAGAAAGAAACAGGTTAACATCTACTCTTTCTGTAGCTCGAATCTCTTGGCAAGAGGTTAAACAACTATCGTTCTAGCTTCTGACTATTGACAATATCGTGAACATCAACCCTTTCTATAGCTTGGATAGGAAGAAGTTTAACATCTACCCTTTCTAAAGATCGAATCTCTTGGCAAGAGGTTAGACATCTACCATTCTATAGCTGGGATCCATTGTCAGGAACGAGTACATCCACTCTTTCTATAGTCTGAATAGGAAAAGGTTTAACATCTACCCTTTCTATAGGTCCCTTGGCAAGAGGGTAAACATCTATCATTCTATAGCTTCTAACCATTGGCAATAATAAAATCTACCCTTTCCATAGCTTGGATAGGAAGAGGTTAACATCTATTCTTTCTGTAGATAAAATTTACTGGGAAGAGGTTAAACATCTACCATTCTATAGCTCGAATCCATTGGCAAGAGGTTACACATCTAGCATTCTATAGCTTCTAACCATTGACAATAACTTGAACATCTACCGTTTACCATAGCTTGGATAGGAAGAGGTTTAACATCTACCCTTTCTATAGCTTGAATCCCTTGGCAAGAGGTTTGACATTTACCATTCTATAGCTGGGATCCATTGACAAGACCGAGAACATCCACCCTTTCTATAGTCTGAATAGGAAAAGGTTTAACATCTACCCTTTCTATAGGTCCCTTGGCAAGAGGGTAAACATCTATCATTCTATAGCTTCTAACCATTGGCAATAATAAAATCTACCCTTTCCATAGCTTGGATAGGAAGAGGTTAACATCTACTCTTTCTGTAGCTCGAGTCCCTTGGCAAGAGGTTAAACATCTACCGTTCTATAGCTTCTGACTATTGACAACATGAACCCTTTCCACAGCTTGGATATGAAGAGGTTTAGCATCTACCCTTTTTACAGATCAAATTTCTTGGAAAGAGGTTAAACATCTACCATTCTATAGCTTCTAACCATTGACAATAACGTGAAAATCAACCCTTTTCATAGCTTGGATAGGAAGAGGTTAACACTTACCTTTCTGTAGCTCGAATTCTTTGTTTAGAGCTTAAACATCTGCTATCAGATAGCTTCTAACCATTGACAAAATGCACATCCACCCTTTCCACAGCTTGGTTAGGAAGAGGTTTAACATATGCTCTTTCTATTGTTCGAATCCCTTGGCAAGAGGTTAAAGGTCTAACGTTTTATAGCTTCTAACTATTGTCAAGAACGTGAACATCTACCCTATCCATAGTTTGATAGTTTGAATATGAAAGAGGTTTAACATCTACCCTTTATAGTTCGAATTTCTTGGCAATCGGTCGACCATCTACTCTTTGTATAGTAGTATATAAGTGTTATACTGTAGCTTGGACATCTATCAACTTATAGCTTTGGCCAAATGACCAAGTCATGAACATCACAGCCTTTATAGTGGATCACATGGTAGCAGTTTGAACATCTGCCCTTTGCATACCCTGGAAACACTGTTAACATCTACACTTTCTATAGCTTGGATGCCATAGTAAAAGCTGTAAACACGACTTCTATAGCTTGTGTTTTTGGCAGGAGCTTAACAGCTAGCTTATGCCAATCGAATGATTGGCGCCGCCACTGAAGAATAATATAAGCAAGCAAAAAAAAATATAAGACAACTCAACATCTTAAAAACATTCTCTAAACATCAAATGAATTATGTGGGGTGTAAATAAAATCTAATCAACTACATGTAGTAATTTTTGGTCAAAGTGACAAATCCATCAGCTACTTTTGGTCGTAAACCATCTCGACATGATTTTGTTTAGAACATTAGTGTTAAAGTTTGTTATAGTATTCACATGATAGATTTACGGGTGCACTAGAAACAATATTATGGGAACTAAATTGCTCTTGCCTGGCTCGCTGATAACTAATATTAAAAATGATAGACTTTGAATTAAACGGTTACATACAGAAATTAATTAGAAATACACAATAAGAAGCAAATATGACAACTTTTGTCAGCTTTCTGGTGTACGTGGATCTAGCTGCATTGCTACAAACGAGAGTCTGCAATTAAGAGCTCATTGTCAAAACTTCATTCCTCTTTGTTTCCAATTAACAACTATTACTAATTGACTAACAACTTGTCACAAGTATGGAGACAATGAAAGCGACTTTATAAGAATTTTATCTCTTTAATCGACTTCTGCCTGTGTTTAAGAATTTTACTAATGATACAAAAAAAGAAAAAAAAAACACAAAAAACAAAAAACAAAAAAAAAATACTTTGAATCTAGTCTTGCTTAATAATACAATGACATTGATTCGTATAAGTGTATGTGTGTGCAAAAGGAAAGCCTAAAAACGTGTACTTTTTATCAACCGGACTCAAGATCTAACCGGACAGTGAAATTCAACACTGTACTTCGATATTATCATATAGTGCAATAAACAAATGAAATACTAATACTTATGTTATGTCTTTCCTTTTAATTTAAATTTGCTACTGTTGGTGCAAATAGCGTCCGTGGTAGCACGAAGATATACAAGGTTTTACACGCGCGCACAGAAAGACGCGCGTGGTGAGAAAGTGTAAACGATTATTTTAACAGTTTAATTAATAATAATAGTAATAGTTTGCGCAGGTTTGTTCGCGCGCGTATCAGTTTGTGCCTGTCTTCGTGTAGTCACTAATCAATATCTGCATCATCGCAGCCCAGAAAATTCGGAAAAATGCAGGTTAGCAATATTTTACTGATCTTATTTTTAGGTCGGTACTTTCGTCAATCATAATTATACTTTTAAATATATTTTTTTAAATATTTTTTCTGTTCTATTATATTATATTGTATATACTATGTCAATGAGTTGCTAATTCATGCAAAACCATATATTATAACATGTATTGTATTGTTCAGTAGGCTAGGCATAGGCCTAGTTAAAAAATATTGCTCTCCTGTGAGCTTTTGGGGCCAGCAATGAGGTCCACAATTGCTAATTACTGACCAGAAATTTCTGGGCTGTCAACGATACAATTTATGAAATAAGCATACTGTATTTACTAGAGAGTTTTATGTCTGTCAGTGAGATAAGCAGAAATTTAAACTATGGAAGATAAATTAGTAAGGAAAGGAATTGTGAAAAAAAGGGAGGGAGATTATTAAGTGGAATCGTGTGGAATGAAACACAAGTTTACAAGTTTTACAATGGTTTAAGACTACTGCTTCATAAGCCTAGACACTGTATAATTGCAAGCATGATGCTTGTAGAGAACAGTGTTCCGTCTTTCTTTGATTTAAATCATTGAGTTGTAGTTTCATAAAATATCTGACAGTAGCAATTCTGTTATAAGCAACACCAGGCAGTACGCGCTACCATCTTCAATACTAAAACGGAAGTAGATTGAGCTTACCCACTAGTAAGGCAAGATAGATTTTGTGCTTCTTGTCCAGAAGATTGGCTGAAGTTAGTTTATACTACACAGTATTGTCTTCCTTTTCTTTCTATGAAGTGATTATTTACATTTTTTTTTGGATTATTTATATGGAATTTATGTCTGAAATATAATGTTGAATACATTAGGTGTACATCCCTATTAGGAAGTTTTGCGTTTATTATGATCGTCATTCATCCAGGTAGAAAACGATAATGAAGTATACAATAAAACTAATCAACTGGACTTATTGTTTTTCTAATGGAGGCAACAGCATATTGTCTTATCCAAGACACATCGTCAGGCCGACTGATGGTCTGGTAACAAAAGGTCATTGACATGTGACTGCTTGGTGGTGACGTCACAGGAAATAGAAAATAGATACTGTTGCCTCCATTAAAAAAACAGTCCAGTCCAGTTGATTAGTTTTATTGTATACTTCATTAGGAAGTTTTGTCAAGTCTTGTCACAATGGATAATTAGCCCAGTATATTCCTAGTCTTTATAAACATTTTATGTGATGAGCAAGTGATGTGGTTAATTTAAAATTACCCTACATGTAAAATTGACCAAACTAACTAATGAAAATGTACACGTAATGGAATGAATTGAATGAATGAATGAATGTTTATATTGTAGTTCTAGTTGTTGAATGAAATGGAAAGTGGGTAAGATGACACAAATTAGTCTAGTCATGGAAAGGAAACACCAAGTTGTCGTACAGGAAGCAATTTGAGAAATAAGTAATAAACAGGAAATAATTATAAACAAATACCTTACCTTGAATTTACCTTGAACCATCGAAACTTAGAGCGTAAGCTCATTTGTCCCTCTGATAGCCAACGCTTCTTCTTGTGACTTATAAGAAAAGGAAACTTGTGTATATTTTGTCCAGTATTTCAGTTATAGATTTCCGAATTTGATCATTTATCCCTGATTTTGAAGCTTGCGAAAAGTGTAATAATAATAAGAAATCAATTCCTGCAACTTGATGATTTTACCTCAAACATTATGTGTACATCCCCATTAGAAAGTTTTGTAAAGTCTTATCACAATGGATAATTGGATTAGTTTCCACTTGATTGCTTAGCTACAGTACATTCCTCTCTTTTATAAACATTTAATGTGATAAGTCAGTGAGGTGGTTAATTCAAAATTACCCTACATTTCTTTGAAAATGTAGGGTAAAATTGACAAACCTTACTAATGGGAATGTACACATAATGAATATAGAACGATAGTTTTATCTAAATGAAATACACATACAATGGATTACTGATATTTCATTGCATACGTTTTTTATTATTTGATAACAGATTTTAGATATATTGTACAATTAATTGGGAGCTTAATCTATTAGTGGCAATGATTCGCTGTTGGTATGGAATGAAATACATTAATTAACCATTAAAGTGCAATAAATAAATAATGTTATATTTTAAACTAAGACGTAATTTTAAGATTTTCAACAACGTAATAATACAAACAAATATGGTAATACAAACAAATGTGGTGATTATAAGATTGTTAAAATATAGGTTGTTATTTAAGACGAACTGTCTGAGAAAACCAGGCAGGGGTGGGAGAATGGGGGTCGGCAAATTTTGATTATATTTTAG
>JAOTQE010021725.1:0-10633 GCA_025631205.1 Nesometra sesokonis | reverse complement strand
AGAACGCTTGGTAACAACATGGCTTCTAATTGCGCGTAAATAGAAGTTGGCCAAACTCTCTCTATATACGGCTCTGCGGATCCAAATAACTTGGATTCGATAGTCTGCTGTTTGTCGGGTTTTCTTTCAATAATTTATGGTTTATAACAGTCACTTATGACCCTACAATTAAACAGAAACATTGTTCTAGATGTCGTCTGTTGAAGAAACTATTCGTTGAAAGAATGTCGAAAATAAAATGTCAAGGGAATTTTAATCTTAAAGGGGAACTCCGGGATTGAAATTTCAATGAATTAGAACAATTAATTGTGACCTAACTGACAAAATTTGGAAAATGAAATAATCAAGGAAAACAATTTCCAAAGTAGGTCTTAAAATCAAACGTTTGGTCTACGACTCATATTACATAATGCTGAAGAATAGGAAAGTTACGGATTTTAAAGGGGTTGTGCTTAAAAACCGTATTAGAGGTTATATTAAAATATTCCTGTTCTAATGTGAATTTGGCTGATCTTTCCAAGTATGTAAGTTAAATTTGTAATGTCATTGGTTTTCAAGCACAACCCTTTCAATATGTTCAAGTTTCCTATTCTTTAACACTGTGTCTTTGAGTAGTAGACGCACTTTTGATTTGGGACTCATTTTGCAACATGTTTTTCGCCCTTATCTTATTGCCCAAATGTTGTGATATTTTATCTGAGGTCACATCTAATTGTTTCATAGATTTATCCATAGAAATTTTAACCCCGGAGTTAGCTTTTAATCTAAAAGGAAATTGTCTATCCCATAATCAGAGCTCTAGCAATGTTTTCTTTTAGTTCTCTAGACGGAGCTCAGAATTACCCGTCTGATTAAGTAAGTAATGGATGTGTTTATTGATGATTGTCGGACAAATTAGAGGGCGCTGTGATTAATTAAATAATGTATATTTTGGTGATGGACGGAAAATTTAAAAGAGGGCTTTTTTAATGTAAAACATGTTTATAGTTCAGACCGGAGAAAATTGAACCCCCGCGAATTTAGATTACAAGTCAACCGTTTTACCCACGCGACCAATTATCTCTCGACAATAGAAAAGATGTCAAGAAAATTTTATAGTACCATTTCGGACTTGAATCTGTGCTTGAATTACATTTTAGTTTACCAGTCAAACGTTTTACTCACACGGCTGTCATGCGAAACAAACTGAGTTTTAGCAGAAAATAACGAATCAAAACAAATTTCCAATTAAAATGGCTAGCGTTAATTGTGTTGATAAGGTATTAGTATTATAATAAAGAAACATTAGTAGCTAGGTGTAGATCGAGGGTTCCCCTTTCCGGGGTTTACCAATACCTGCACGTTACAAGTTTCGACAAGAAAAAAAAGGGGGTTTCCCTATTTTTCTACCATTTTCAAATTACTAGTATTTTACAATTTTTACATTTATAAAGAGCTCATTTCCTCCTCCGGTGGCCCTCAGATAGTCCGTCAGGGGTGACCCCTCAACCATTATTGGGTTGTCTCGGCACGACGTAACCCCAACTCCCACCCCACCCCAATCCTAATTCACGACTGAGTATATTCTTTGGAAGAGCTGATTAGATGGCAAGATTATGGATCTCATCATGTATTTTAAAAGGGATGAAGGATCTCACCATCTAACCATCTTTTCTAAAGGTGTATCCCATGATGAGATCCAGGATCTGGTCATCTACTCATTTTGCTGAAAGATGTAGGGATGATGAGATTCAAAATCTGACCATCTAATCATCTCTTCTAAAATACGTACACAAGATGAGAAATATCATCTCAACTCAACATCTATGGAACTTTTAGGCTTCCATAGTGAAGTCTTATAATTTGATTAATTAAATACCCTGACACGCATTTTAAAATAGTTTATTTTAGCCCTATTATTTTATTATTAGCGAAGTTTCGCAGATTTACGAAATACGAATACGAAAACGGATACGTCATACATTCTTGTAACATTTGAATAGAACACCTTAATTATCTGTCACAGTTGGTCAGTATTTTACGACGATCATCAACAATTCATAGGTAGAAAATTCGATATGTTTTTGAACACATTTAGGAACTTTCAAAAATTGGAGTGTGACGTATCCGTTTCGTTTTTGTATTTCGTAAGTTTGCGAAACCTCACTATTAGATGGGTCTTTAACACGAGAAAGAGGTTTTAAAAGAGAACTGACTGTAAAAGGTTCAACGCAAGTAAAGTATTAGCAGGGAACAGTTAAATTTAGTAAAAATACTAAGAATAATTAATTTTAATACAACTTGTCTTGTTTATACTATTTTAACTCATTTTAAATTTGTATTAATATCATGCATTGTTTTCAATAATGTAATGCGATTTTGACCAAATAAATAAATGAATGAATAAGGATTTATAATAGGCCCAGCTTTCTTTTTAGGGCTTCCTGGTGCCTTTCTTCGCGGGTAAAAGGTAATATTATAAATGTTATAATATGTTGATCCTCCTACTGGCCTAATTATTCCATACGTGCTTTTAACCACAGTAATTCGCTGTATTCTAAAGGTCAGAAATATCTATTTTTGTCGAGTAGGTTTATTCTAATAAGGAATAAGGATGTTCTTTTTATTAGGATAGATTAATAGTGTCAATAGAGTTATTTATTTAAACATTTTTTATAAGTGATTTTTTTCATGGCTTTTTATTTTCAGGATAATTTAAAAGGGTGGGGTATCAACAGGCTTATGCCGCTCCTCTCTACCACCCTAAAATCCCACTAAATAATTTTGCTAGGTTGTAACGACAATTAAATTACTGACAGGCCTAACTAAAGTTGTAAGTTGTAATGTAGCTAGGCCTAGGAACCCAAATCGGTGCACATGACACCTGGTTATTGGTTTAAGGCACCCACGGCAGCTCCCACCCCACACCTAACCCAAAGTTCTGGATTCGCCACTAATTAAAATTCAACATTTCTTTACTTCTGTTTTCTATGAATTTTTCCTTGCATTACAACAAGTTTATAATGAGTTTGTAGAAATAAGTACTGTAGAGTAGAAGGCATAATTCCGAGTAGATTACACAAAAATAATAGTGTCGGGCCAGCATAAATAAAGGACAATATGAATAAGACAGGCCAGATTAATAGAACGATCTCTGTGACGACACAGAACATGTACGGTACTAACATTGAAACGAGGGATACCAGAGACAGCTACTAGAGAAAAATACTGCCTACGTCAAGAATAGAAAACAAAAGGTTGCGCCCCGTTTTGTAAATTACGGTTATTTTATGCCTGATTTTTAATTGTATGTTATAGAAGAGGCTGAGTGTCGTTTTATTTCAAAATAATGTAAGCGTTTATGGACAAGTCAGCAGGCCGTTGTTTCGTAACTGAAAGTGAAATATGTTTGTGGGTTCGAATCCCACTCTGTGCAAAGGCTATCAAGAAAAATGTTAACATACTGTAATCAGCCTCGCCATTTTTCCAACCAGGACCAAAAAACATCCATTAATTAATTAATCACACGATTAGTAGTGGTGTCGTTGTAGATTGCTTTTATTTGTAGCATTTCCTGACTGTCCATTATATCCTTTAGAAACACTACTCCTATGTAAGCGACGAGGCAGTCAGCGCTGTTGTTTCGTAACTGAAAGTGAAATATGTTTGTCGGTTCGAATCCCACTCTGGGCAAAGTCTATCAAGAAAAATATTAATATACTGTAATCAGTATCGCCACTTTTCCGACCAGGAAAGATTAATTAATTAATCACACGAGTATGTGAGATCCGTCTAGCCGGAGCTAAAAAAAACAGCAACGCTTCTTGAGCTAGCGAAGATCCGTTGACGGCAATTTTACTCGTAGCACAAAGGGCGCCACCTATTGTTGTGACGTAACAGTAGAGAACTCTATACTGTATGCCGTTTCATTGACCGTGGCACAATATAGGCCTACTGTATCTTAAAATATCACTAGGCCTACGTACTTTTGATAGCCAAGTAGTCTGCTCTCTATTTAATGCTTATATTTTATTTAACCTGAGATAGCACTACTCAGTTTAAAACAGGCGCTGGAAATCTTTTAATAACGCAAACAGTTTATTGGCGTTTGTGACCGTGGCAGACACTGTATCATAAACAATTGGTATTAGGTCTATGCAATTGGTCTATGCTTTTGCTATTGCAGCCTATCCGGAAATCAAGTGCTCTCACAATTGTTAATGTTTTTTTTTTTATTATTTTATATAGCAGACGTATCAGATCTTTCGTTGCCTGTCGTGTTAGTTCGTATGCCATTCACTGTTGGTTGATCTCCATTATTTACCTTGACCGTATATTTTGACAACAAAATCTGTACAGTAATAATGCTATATAACTGGAATTCAAGACGCCACTTGAGTATTTTCATCTTTTTTTATGATGGTTTGTTTATCATGAACCAAACATAAAAACTGTTGGTATATACATGTAACGTTTCCTTGTCAAGTACTTTTGTTTTTATCTACTTTTCCGTTTTGTTAGTCTGATTTCATGAAATGCACCTTTCATCTTACCACTTGGCATTTGATAATACACAAACAAGTATGTATGTAATTTTAATGTTTTTTGCCTCCGAAGCGGGGGGGGGGGGGGAACCTGAGCCACTCTCTTTGTTTACCTTTACAACTTAGTTATTCCGTTATCAACGACCAATAGTTAGGTTTGTCGGTATAACATCAGATTAGTTATTTGAGCGTCAACTAAAACAAACCCTTCTGGCCTTCCCACAACCTAACAAACGCCACTTCCTAAGCCTCATAATGAGAATTGGTTTGGAAAGCATGAATGTTATCTCATCCTGCAAATGACGAAGAAACTCGCTGTTGGATGTGACATGATTTTTTTATTATTATTCGTTAAAGCATCAGCTTGTATTGTGAGAGTCAGCTGCAGGAAGCAGACGCTTCTGACTATAACAAACATTATAGTACTGTTTGATAAATAGATTTATCAAGCGCCCTCACTGTTTAATTTATTTGCTTTGAAATTTGTTTGATGAATTTTGCTTTTAAAACTTAGTTCACTTGTCGACCAATAGCTAGCCCAGTCGGTATAGCGTCAGCCATCTGTCTTAAATACACTCTTTGAAGATTGACCTGATTTGAATACCCCAAAAAGAATGAACATCCAACATTAAACATTCACTTTAAATGAGTAAAATCTCTCATTCTTTTAGCTTCACGCCCAAAGAGTGGATGTGGAGTGGTAATTCGCTCCGAATGGTCTCTGGCTACTCCCAATCTTTTAAATTCATTTCAGAAGAATTTTAATAACTATTTTTGTATTAAGCGAGTTTTAATCAGATCTATAAAAATAATTAATAATAATAATAATAATAATAATAATAATGTCTAGCCCTTCACCTTATTTTTATGCCGCTGCTTCTAATCTTCAAATATGCATACTTCTTACAATTGAAACAATGTGGATTTTGTGTTCTGTGTTTTGGGGTTTAAGAAACATCTAGTTCAACTAAAAGCTTGAAGGCGTTTGGTATTCATTAATAACAATAAAGTACACACACCTCCATTTGACATTCAAATGAGAGATTCATTGACGTGCTAATTGTTATGTTGATTTACTCAAATTTTAAATTAATTAATCGGAATTAAGATTTTGAAGGCGCATTGCAAAATTTACTTTTAAATTATTTTCTTTTTCTGATAAGGAGGTATTATGATTACTACTTAAAAATAAAGATACCGTCGCCATCGTTTTTAAATCGATATTTCGATATTATTCTGGTATAGTTTCAATAATTTAACTGTTCCCTGTTTCAATAATATAAATATCGGTGTTGTTTTTTTAAGTAACACAATGTAGAGCTTTATATCGTGGTGTGATACTCATTTTCCAAACATGTATTATACTCATTTTACTACCTCCTCTATACTATAATACATGTATTTTTTATTTGATTGATTGGTCGATCGATTGATTGATTAAACTCACAGTTCGAAATATCGAATAATAAAAACATGGTGGTTTCTCTTTTCTTGAAGTAGGCTACGCCACAGATACTCCCTTGGGCTTCTGGCATTAATTAGCAAACCTCTCAGTAAAGTATTCGTTAGTATTGCAATGTAGTAATATCAACTTCTTGGCCTAATATTAATATTCTAATACGAAATCAATTACCCTGTATTATTTAGCTATGTTAATAATATTATAGTTAAATCAAGGCCAAGCTTAGTTAAATTATACAAACAGTAAGCTCAGAATTATATCGGTTCTGATAATGTAGTATAATTATGAACATAATGATATTAATTAAAATGATTACTGTATCTATATATATTAACTTTACACCGCCTAACTAATATAACCGTTGGCGTTGGTTATATCAAACCTATTTAATTACTAATCACTAATTTAATAGGTCCATGGTTATATAATAATAATAATAATGGTTATATAATAATAATAATAATGGTTATATAATAATAATAATGGTTATATAATAATAATAATAATGGTTATATAATAATAATAATAATGGTTATATAATAATAATAATAATAATGGTTATATAATAATAATAATAATAATAATAATAATGGTTATATAATAATCCATATACACCATACTGTACTCATCTCAAAAGACGGGTCTCCGTCTCTGTCTATTCTAATACACTATAAGCAAAAAAGGCATTTTGTTGGTGCTTACTTTGTGGGTTAGCATGATTGCCTAACAATGCCAAGGTCCCGGGTTCGGTTCTTTCCTGAGAACTGTAGGCCTATAGTAGTAATAGTAGTCTCAGATTCTGACAAGGTGCTTGGAATAGTCTCACGACAAAGAAGGCAACTGCCGGTCTAAGCCAATTGGTCTTCACAGCAAAATATAGTGAATCCATCAAGCAATTGCGAGTCTTGCTGTTGGATATGAATGAAATATAAAATGAATAGAATTTATCCGATCTTCAACATTTCCAGGTCCGGATCAACCGTGACAATTTTGTAATTACCCCGTTTTTCGTTACAAATGTTAATTTATTTGGTCATTTTAATTAACAAAATCCGAAAGGTCCTAATCAACTTTAAGTAAAGTATAATACATACTCCAAGCAATGAGACACGCCATCGGGACAGGTTCCAAAAGGTCCACTAATCAACTTCAAGTAAGAAAGTATAATGCATACTCCAAGCAATGAGATACACGATGGCGTGTACCTCATTGCTTGGTGTATGCATTATATTTAATTAACAATGTGCAGAAAAAAAACCCCCTTTTTTCAAGAAAGGGGGTGGAAAACACCCGTTACGCTACCGTCTGAATCTGCCACTCTCTTATTGAAAGAAGAAGATGTTAATGAAGAGTAGTACTATATTTAGTCATATTTGCAAATTTAAATGCTATTAGATTATGCTTTTATATTTAAAACTACACTTAAGGCCTACCTTATCAAACTGTTCCTTGTCAAAACGCATTCACAAATAAACGATCAATGATCTTCACAAACATGATTAGCCGTTATTATCAAAACAAAAATGAAAATATCAGTTAGACATCGGCCTATATAATTATTCTTTTTCACCTTCCTGTTCTTCCTCTACCGGAGCCCAGTGTATCTTAGTATGAATATATGTGTCCGACCTTTTAGACCAATGAAATTCTACCGGTTGAATATTCGCTAATAACACGCACGACTGCACACCAAGTAGCACTTTCTTTTCGTTTTTTTTTTATTCAAGTTATACAAACCACCGATCTTTGTGCAAATGTACGTATTTCCTACATTATTTTTCACTAACTCGACAGCTCCGATTCAACGTCCAATGCAATTGTGTAAAACAGGGCCAACTATAATAGGTCAACTATGACGAGCGCCCTCATGTTGAAATTAATTTGCTTAAAGATTTGTTTGCGTCAAAGTAAAAAAGTATTGATCACTGTTAAATTTATTTGTTTTTAACCCTTTCGCTGCCGCCTTAGCATAAAAGCTAATCGACGTTCTCACAGCGTGTGCCAACTTAGCAGAAAGGCTAATACAAGTGCCTGTTAGAAAACTCCCTTTGAGCGACTATACAGAAGTCTAACTCGGAAGATCTTGTATTGTTTAGCACTTTTGGCACATTTTGATGTATAATTTGTTAGGGGTTGCTTTGTTACAAATTCGACTTTTTTGTTTGTAATTTTGCCGAAAACCTTTTCCCATGGGAACAATAGAAATTAAATTATTATTACACAAAACCATAAATTTTCATGCAATAAATTGAGAAAAAAATTGTTGGAATTTATTCGATTCTAAAACTTACTTTCTTAATCGGCAGAGCGTCAGACTCGTAATATGTGAGTAAATTATTAATCAGACGGATAGTTCGATCGTTCGTAATCGGAGCTCGTTATTCAAGTCACATCTTAAAAACACAAGGATAAAAATACGAAAAATGGGCCTATATTTATATTAAACATTAATAAGTTACAAATTAAAAAATAAGTAATAAATTAATTAATCTACAAATATATAGACGTTCGTATCCAAAGTACAGTATACTACAATGATTTTAATTTTACTGAACTATCAATGGCTCGTGCATCTCGAGGTAAAAAATACGTTGACGATTGCCCCCCGTGTTTTGCATGTTAATACATCAGCGCATTGATGTCTGGTGTTGTACGGTATGTAACAATATGCCAATTACCAGCATGTATATATCAATCCTATCTGCATTAACTTTTAATTGTCTTCACAAAATCCTAGAAAAAATGAAAATTGGTAGATAAAACTTTATGTGGGAAGAATTATTACATGAAATGATAACTACCCGTCGTTAATGCAGACTTTAGGGGAACTAAACAGAAACAACATGTACACTGTGTACCTGTTAACTCTCACGCAATGTGTGAGTCTCACGCATGGGATCAATTTTGAACGTCTCTCACGTATACATCGCAATTTATCACGCATGTGAAGAATTCGTAAAATGTAAATAGCAGATCTGTAGTTCAGAAAACCCCAAAATGAAGCAAAAAATGCCATAAATTCAATGGCGGATTTAAGTGGGGAGGGGGTGTTAACAGGCTTTAAGTCCCCTAAAATTTACCCGAAAAATGTTTGGGAGGTTCTGAATGAGGATGAAGTAATACAAACAGATGCACCGCAGGTGCGAATAGTACATAAGGACCCCAGAAGCTGCTGAGTCGGACCCGGGAAAGCGTTTTTTTTTCGCTTGGCAAAAACAATATCGGGATTTAATCCCCCTCCTCCACCCCCTAAATCTCTTTGTTTTTGTTTTTGTTGTTTTTGTTTTAGTTTCTGTTTCTGTTTCTGTTTCGTTTTCGTTTTCGTTTTCGTTGTCATTTTCGTTTTTGTTTTGTTTTTTGTTTTGTTTTTTGTTTTTGACTTGTCAAATAGGGTTGGGTACTGACAGCGATTGTCTCGCGCATTGGGATCCCAAGAAGTTGTTAGGTATACAACATATATTTCATTTTTTAAAGTAGACTTCATCATTTCAGATCCCAACGTGTTTTTGTATCCTAACTGAATACTCACTCTTACGTACGGTGATTGCTATATTTCATTGTGTCTTGTATATTTATGTTTGTTGTTGATGATGTAGTTTTAAGTTACCCGACGTTTCTATCAATGTACTTAGATCATCTTCGGGAGTGAGAGTATGTCTCACCAGAATGAGGTACTCAAGCACGATCGGATGTTGACCATCAAAGAAAAACATGTTAGGCCAATTTCTCCTTTCGTATGCTTTTTATGGTGAACTTTGTTGGATTTATGATTCTTTTCTTCTAATGGCATTATTGTTATTTCCCATGGGGGGATGCTTAAGGCTTGAAACCCCAATCTTAACTTTCTTTCCATCTTAAGTGGGATACTTGAGCAGCCTCGCACCCCCCCCCCCCCACCAACCCACCTACACAATATGCAAACCTTCACATCAAATCATGAATAATTGTGGCGTCGATTCTGAATTGCCGTCAATTTATTCCGTAGAGATGATACGTATCTTCAAAATAATATCTAATAATTGCAATTTAAACGACGTAATCGAGACCCATGAATTATCTAGTAAAGGCTAATTTAATTTATTAAAACTGGATTGTATGCTTATCACGAGGATACAAATATAACTTGCGGTATAGACTTCTGATTGTTGGTAACGCATCGAAAGAGTTACACAAACGCAGGAAATGATACTGGCACGCTATTTCCCTCCAAGAGCAATCATCAACACCTAAGAGTGACTGCCGTGAGCTTAACTTTAAAATCAACAAACGGTTACGTATTGTGGTCATCATTCCTGGTGATGACATAATTTATGCCGAATATTTCATCCTGTCACGATGGTGTGTATCTCATTCTTGGAGTATGCATTACTTTCCTATTTAATTTGAGTTATAAGGTTATCAGCAGCGAAGAACAAAATTAAGAAGATACAAAATTAATAATTATCAGTATCAACTTAAGAAGAAAATAATGATAGCCACACTGCAACATGATTTTGTTTAAAGATGTATTGTCACTTGAAAAATGACAAAAATTAGATTTTGAAAATAACTTGCTTATCTTGAAAAAATATAAATTATGACGATGACACTAGAAATTAGGTTATTTTAAAATTATTTACCCCCAATATTGCAACGTTATATGCTAAAA
>JAOTQE010021703.1:0-10633 GCA_025631205.1 Nesometra sesokonis | reverse complement strand
CACCGACCACCGACACTTTAAAAACTTGATATTATTAAGCCAGAGACCTCTATAAAGTTTTCAAACAGTTCCACTTTTAAAAAATGTCTTCATATTTTTGGAGGGGGACACCCCCTTCCAAACCCACGCCCCTGTTTGGTGCTACGCACCTCGCTAGCCATCCCCATTTTCAGTTCCTACCCGCCACTTAAAACTGTCTTCAAAATGTTTATGGGTTGGGGGAAAGAGGCATTTTATTTTTGCATATGGACTTTCCATGATTTTATGGTGACCAAAAATACATAAATAAATACTGTATAGGGATGCATGTGTTCGTTTGAAGAATTTAAACATTGTCTTTATCAATTGTTATTTTCTTTATTTTTACTTTTGTTTCAGACCAAGAAATATTGGTCCAAAGAATGCGGTATCAATGCTGTTGCTGTTTATCATTCCTAATTTTGAATTGACGTAATGCATTTTGCATGACTCAATGCATGTCCTTCTAGAAGGGGTTGATCGTATTCAACTTGGCTGCTGGTCAGTCATCTGCCAGCTGGTAGACAAGAATAAATGATTTGGGAAGAATAATAGAAAACTTCAATTATAGTTCATCGGAAGCAAATGACAGAGATTTGAAGTGAAAGATTTGTATCATGGCTCCACCCTATGTCAAAGTGCTGCATCAATGAAAAATCTGATAATGTTGTTACCTTTTCTGATTGGTGATTTAGTGCCAGAAGATGATTCACATTGGAGTAATTTCATCCGGCTTCAACAAATCCAACAATTATCTTTATCACCAGTGGCATCGGAGAGTACGTACAGTACAACAGTCTAACGCATCTAATTGGAACTTACGTCAAGGAATTTATAAACCTTTACCCCAATGAACCGATTAAACCAAAAATGCATTACATGGTACATTTTCCAAATCAGTTGCGTTTGTTTGGTCTACTAAGACATCATGGTGTATGCGTATGGAGGGGAAGCATGGACTATTTAAAAGTCGCGCAATGTATTTTACATAACTATAATGCGCCGTTCACATTAATTAATAAGTAAAACCGGAGGATAGAGGCATTTTACGTATTTGCCAAGTAGATGCAAATTCAAATTATGGTTACAATTATGTCCAAATTTTGTTTTTAATTTTTGAATTTTGAGTTTGAATAATAAATATAAACTATTAATATTTCGTGTTCCGGACAAGACATTTTAAAAATCCAATACCTCTTCCACATCTATTTAAAAATGTTTGTTGAGATATACAGTAGTTACTTTCTGCATACATTGTAAATAGTCTTATATAGTAGTTGTTTGACTAGTTTGCTTTTATTAATTTCATAAATTGATGTTAAATTTCATAATTGTCCTGTCCGGGACATTTGAGTTGATTTTTTAGATTTATTTCTCTTTAATTTTAAATATCAACTGATAGCTTTATGTTATGTAGTTAAGTACTAAACTGAATAAAATCCAATGATCGGTACACTTTTGGTTGGTTTTAAATATTGCTTTCCACTGCATGTGTTGATTACAGTATCTTTAAATTTAAATTGTATTCTGCTCATGTGTCAGGAAATGGAATTGGAACATGCTTCAAACTAAATGCGTATTAGACTAAACATGTATACCAATTTGGTATTGTATTCTGTTCAAGATGTCAGGACCAGTATGGGACGTGCTAAACGCGTATTATGCTAAACATGTATACCAATTGTATAAACAACATGTTTAAAATCTAAACATCTTGAAAAAACTAAACGTGTATAAAGCTAAACGTGTGGAAAAAGTGGGTAGAAGCTATGCGTTTAAAATCTAAACACCTTTCAAAGCTAAACATGTATGAAGCTAAACGTGTGGAAAAAGTGGGTACAAGCTATGCGTTTAGAATCTAAACACCTAGCAAAGCTAAACGTGTATCAAGCTAAACGTGTGGAAAAAGTGGGTACAAGCTATGCGTTTATAATCTAAACGCCGTTTTTACAGTGTAACGTACGTTCGTGCAAGGATCATATGTTAGTGGTTCTATACTGTACTGTAGGCCTATAGGCGTACTTAAGGTGAACGTGTGTACTGTCGTACTTTTTAATAATTGTCGCACTTTGTAATACCTGTCGCACTTTGTAATAAATCCTTCGCACTTTGTAATAATCAAGCTGTCGCACTATTTAATACCACCCTATCGCAATTTGTAATAATAAACCTGTAGCACCCAGTAGTAACTGAATGTCACCTTTGTAATAACTTGTAAAATCTTTACTGTTGCACTTTGTAATAAAAGCCTCTCGCACTTTGTAATAACTGCCTGTCGCACTTTGTAATAAGTCTTTCACACTTCCTATAATCTGTGAGCTATCACACTTTGTGATAACTGCCTGTCATACTTTGTAATAACTGTAATACTTTGTATTATCTGTGAGCTATCGGACTTTGTAATAACGGCCTGTCGCACTGTGTATTAACTATCTGCCACACTGTGATCTGTTAGCTATCACACTTTGTAATAACTGCCTGTCGCACTTTGTAATGCCACACTGTGTATTCACACTTTGTAATAACTGCCTGTAAAACTTTGTGAAACTGTCTGTAACACTTGGTATTACCTGTTAGCTATATACTTTGTTATAACTGCATGTCGCACTTTGTAATAACTCTCTGTCACACTGTGTGATCTATCAAACTTTGTAATAACTGCCTATCGCACTTTGTAATAACTGTCTGTCACAATTTGCAATAACTGTCTGTCACACTTTGTAATAACTATCTGTCACACTTTGTAATAGTAAACCATTGTATACGTTTTATATTTGTAATTGGTAATAACGATTGATATTGTATTTATCTTTTTGTTTAATTAAAGCTGAGTTAGAGCAAGTCACTTGGCGTATTTCTTAAATTTATATAAAATACGTTTATGTAATAATATGTAATTGGTCAACTTGTTGAAATTTGATATCAGTTTTCTAATTTGTATTATTTATAGTTTTAATACATACTGTATTAAGTAGCCGCTAATGTTGAATTGCATTGGTATTTACAAAATTCTCAACAGGTTAGTATATTCAATTCAGTTTTATTCAAATTGTATTAATTTAGATAAAGACTTTTTAAAACGATTACTTAGTAATCGTTTTAAAAGGAAATGTTTGTAGTATTACTAATTAATCGTATTGCTCACGTTAAGGAAATAAAAACAAAATACCAACACAATACCTCAGTCAATTTAAACACGAAACATTGTTTTTATTTAAGAAACAACATTTATTTAAAAAAGCTAACATCGAACTAGCAAATGAGACCGCATGGAAATGGTTTACTCTTTACCTTTGATCTCGTACCGTATTGTATGCATGTCAGTCATGTGTAATGTCTATAAGTTTTGTTCACAAGAAGAAAAGAACAGAAAGGAGAGAAGTTAGTAGCTACTTCGGAGTAAAAATATTTATTTTGAAGATAATTGGATGCTAAAACTTATTTTCATTGTGTTATCACTTACCTGAATAGATGGGGGACTTAAGCTGCTCTGATATGGCATCAAGTTTACTACAGACTGAGCAGGAACTCTTCCAGGCATCATCGACAAAACCTTCTGCAAGAACAAAAGCTAAACAGCAACCAAGAAAAATCAACTTCATGTTGTTCAAGAGATGTTGTCTACCAGCTTGATGTTTCAGATTAGGTATGTGTTTTATCAGACGCACGGCTGAATTAGCCTTGCTTCCAAAGTCACAGCCTTAAGTGGAACAATTATTAGCATACTGAATTCCATTGGTTGATCAAGATAACATGATACATGAAATCACGGAAAGTTTTAGGAAAGAACCGCCCAGATATTGTTAAATAAAGAGTAGGCCTATTGTCTGAAAATAGATAAAAGAACACTGTACTGTCCAACAGTTATTTGGAAATTTGCTTTTCCTCTCTGTTTTTTTTATAATTTTTTCTTTTCAATTTTCGTTATTTTTAAATTATGGTGTTGCGATGATAACAAGATATATAGAGGGTAAACTAGGTAGGTAAATATTATTTTGTCTAATTCTTTCCCGGCTTGCATATACATACAGCCTTAATATATATACAGCACCAGTATGCACCTGGTCATTTGTGCGTAATTCACATAGGCCTATAATCCTCCAGTACGCATGTAAACAGAGATCAATTTGATACACTTCGGAGGTTTTTTTTAACCGACTCTCCAATGTTAATACGTTGGGGAAGATCGCCCATCATTATTAAGACCCAGCACACCAGGCATCATTGTATGCCTATGCTTATTTTGTGTACAACGGAAATGGTTCATATTAATTTATGGTAGAAAGATGCAAAGTATTTCGAGTGAATATGACAGAAAAAAAACCATCGTTTGAATAGTAAAATGAGTACAAAAAGCACTAAGAGAGCCAAACCTCTATCGAGCGACCGAAATCCTCCTTTGCAGGAATATTAATATAAGTTAGTGTGATTATGGCTTTGTGCTGGTAAGCACGCTTACTTTGCAATTTAAAGTTCTCGGCTTCGAATGCAGCTGTAATCATTTACAATTTATATATCATCCATTTTATACTGGGAAGCAAAAGCGTTATCCGCCATGGTAGAGTGCCGATTAGTTATTTATTTTATTTTTATTTTATTATATTCAGTTCCAACCAGCAGCGATGAAAACCACAACTAACAGGTTTCGTCTAAATAATTACAATATATAATAAATACATTTTAAAATTTGAACTGTTAAAATGTTAAAATACAGTTAAAAACAATTACATAGATTCAATAACTTTGCCTTTAAAATTATATAAACTATCGTAAAACAAATGAATGTCCGAACAGGTATCAATCAAACTATTAAATTAAAAAAAAATATATCCGTCTTGTGTAATCAACACGATAATAAGGAACATGGAGCAGACACTTACTACGAGTACAAGTCGGAACATTTAAATTAAAAAAAGACATCAATGGAAAATAGAAAACATAATTTCTAGACGTACAGTTGAACCTCCCTGTGGGGACACCTCTCGTAAGCGGACACCTCTCATAATGGACACTAATTTAAAGACCCGTTTGCTCTTCCTATCTAATCAGTGCGTTTGGTACCTCCCGTAAGCGGACACCTCCCGTAAGCGGACGCGGACACTTTTGTCTAAAAATTTAGATTTTTCGTATGTTAATTTACCTCCCATAAGCGGACATCCCGGAAAATTTAGTGATTTTTCTGTACAACGAATACAAATTTCTGTACAAAATCGTCCTTATTCTGTAATGGCTGAGAATCATATTACTGAACTAATCTTTAAAATGATAAACAATATTTAATAAAATGTACAATGCGGTGACTAGACATGAGGCCATTTTTGTTGAAAAGGCCGTGAAATATGAGGCAAAAGATCGTATACATAAATTTTTCACTTTGGCCCTCTATCGGCCGAAATTCTCGTATGCGGACACCTCCCATAAGCGGACACTTTTCCAGGACCCGCGGGGTCCCAAATTTACAATAAAACCGAAAATACGGCTAAAATACGACACCAGATCATCAAAATAGGGGAAATGAGCTTTTTTTTTGCTCGTCAGGAAATATTTAACAACCACGCCCACCCGGAATTGAAAAGTGCGCCCACCCCCTTTCGACGGATCCTGGATCCACCCCTCTTAAAATACCATAACAAAAACAATTGTGCGACATTCGAGAGAAAAAAAGAAACTTTAAAGTCGGGACAAATATTTCTTATACAATACAGATAACCACAAAACCACCATAATATCCCTGGACAGTTTCGTTAAGGGTTTATTCGAAGTCGAGAATGGACCGTAAGCTTGTTTACCGCAAAGCTACTGTACTGCGTCGATTGCAATAAGGATAAAAACTCTAAGAACAGTGTGTAGAAACTAACAACGGTCATGAGGTGACCGTGAGTTGACCAATAAATTCCTTCTATGAACAATAATTGTAGCATGAAGCCGCACTACAAATTCTACACTGGACACCGTGTTTTACGGAGACCTCGACAGGTGCATGCGTCTACCCCTCTTCACCAAAATTTAATCAATTTTTCCATTGGGTAATTTGTCAAATGACCTAACGATTTCGTCAGAATCTGTCAATCACGCCTATACTTGTACGTGGCGAGCAACATCACCAAACTTGCATGTAGAACCCTATCCTGCATCCAGACAAATTCAGAACATAGGATGTATTATTGGATGCGTTTCCAAGACATTAATGGATTTAGAGGTTTCATCGTCGTCATCATCATCATCATCATCATCATCATCACCATCATCATCATCATCATCAACAACAACAACAACATCACGAACGTCATCGACATCATCACGGTCACCGTCATCGTCATTGACATTGTCGTCGCTGTCGTTATTATGATCGTCACCGTCCACGTCATCATTATCAGCCTTTTCTTATTATTCTCATTATCTTCATCATCAAAATATAATCACCGTCATCGAGTGATGAACAGTTGTAATTTGCCCAAATCCAAAACAACTATTAGAGTTGAAGACAATTTGTTTTTATTATTTTATTTGCAAAAAAAAATGATAGTGAAACTTTAAAAAATACTGTAGCATAAATTTAAAAATCAACATTATAATACGAATAGTTAAGTCACTTCGTTTACATTAAAACTACTTTTCTTTTGTTCTTCGTTTTATTGTGTCACGTTATGTTGTTGTTTTCACATATTGTTCATTCATTTTCTTTACAAGAACTGTAACACATACAATATATTTAATTGCAAAGCATGCTATTACATTTTTTTCAAGACATAAAATAGAGTGAAATCGCCATTTAATTTGGTATTTGATGTATTTAGCTTGTGAATCGGAAACTTGTAAATGAGTTGGATATATCGAATGCAGGTAATTGGTCAAGGCCCGTCGTCCGCACGAGGGCGTGATTATCAGCATAACGTCTTTGGTTAAACGGGTTTGACCTAAATAAAACGCTGATGTCCATCTGGATGGCGGGACAACCAATCACAGGTTTTTCATTGCGAAAGTATGGCCGCACAACGGTTTAGCCAGTAGTCATTCGATTTTACCCAACAAAATTCGTTGACATTACACGAATGATACCAGGAGTTATTCACCTCATTTTATTCAGTACATACCGTGAACACCACCAACAATAAAAACGTAATTTATACCAAAATTCTTTATTTGTTATTAGTATTCACAGATTAAAACAATATATACAACCCTACCTTTTTTGATTTTGCTCATTTAATAAGGTCTTGTACCTGAACAACCGGTGGATCTTTCCACCACGGATTATTGTACACCTTAAACCGAAGATTTCGAACCAAGAAAAGACGTGATAAAATGAGAATATCAATGTAACTAAATACAAATAAAAAATTTCTCGTTTTTAAATACTCATATTCGTTTTCAAAGTGAAGCAAGATTAAAACACAATACATATTCAAACCTTTTACTCGCGATTGGTTGGTCGCTGTGTTAACACTATCACATTTTCTTTGACAAAAAAAAACTTGTATAAACCCTCATATGGTAAGGAGATGTCCATGTATGGTCATGGTTTGATGTAATAATGACCATGACTGACCATGCCATATCATTTTTTTGTCAAAGAAAAGGTAACAGTCTGGACTGAGGTCAATTTGTTTTATATGCTGGACACAAAAATCTAGATTTTAACCCGTAAAAAGGCCTAGTAATGCTTGTATTTTGCATTCTTATTCCATTCAATTCGGCACACAGGAACAATACAGTACAGGATGGTTTGGTGAGCCTAGGAGCATGAGGCCTGTTCTATAAATACTACAGTATTTTCTACAGATTAGTCGGTATACTAAGTTAATACTACTAAGCCTCTATATAGAAATTAGAATAACAATATTAAAACAAATCATTCAAATATGTGGCAGAGCCAAGCCAAATGAGACATAAGTCGCAAATGCTAGTTTTCCACAATAGGCAGAAATTTAAAAATGGTGAACTTTTTCAAAATTTATTTTATTTCAAAAATATACAGTTCATATTTATTCAACTTTCATACTGCCTGAACAATTTTCAGATATATTAAAAATTGGAAAAGAAACACAACGGTTTTAATCTTCATGTTGTAGTCAACATACTACATTTATTTACAAAAAAAAATGGTGGCCTTACGGCTCAATACTAACAGACATGTTTCGGTGGACCAACCACCTTCCTCAGTGAACACATATTAGATAGCTAACATTCTATTTTTACCAGTGGCTAAATATTGTGCATTGTTGCCTACTGGTCCATAACCAGCAACCGTAAGGTGGTTGGTCCACGGAAACATGTCTGTTAGTATGAAGCCGTATTGCCACCATTTTTTTGTAAATAAATGTAATATTTTGACTACAACATGAAGATTAAAACCGTTGTGTTTCTTTTCCAATTTATTATTTGTTTGATGTCAACACGTTCGTTTGGATATTGAACTTATTTTTTAATGCAATTTAAAATGACTTTGCTTAGTCAATGTATACAGATAAACAATTTTCAAATGCAGTTTTCTCAAAACTTACCTATTAAATGTACGAACTTCGATTGTTCATAACCTTCGCAAGGAAACATCGTATGAAACTGATTTTTCTTGCTTGTTAAAGATAATAATGTGTAGTTTTATAATCCATAAAAAACTAAATTTTAACATTTCTGATTTATATCTCAATTGGCTTGGCTCTGCCACGTTTCAGTTGTCGTATTGAACACTTGACTTGTTTTCACTAAAAACCAGTTTGTATTGAAATCGCCATCACAGTTGCGCTTGCCTTATTTCCTGCAAAAAAAAAAGAAAGAAATGGGTTGTAAGGCTTTATAATTTTTATTATAATTTTATCAAACGATACCTGTTTTTTATACACAGGGAGACAGCATAAAATTTCGTTGATAACTGTATACCTTCTTTCAGATGCGAATGTTGAGCCCCCTGTCCCCTTTACATTTAATATTTTCCCGCTCTAAAAATTAAATACTGAAAAAAAACAACAAGTATAACATAGAACATGTAAAACGAACCACTTTTTCAATTCCGACATCATGCCGTAAATAGTGCGTCCACCCCTTCTTTTTTCACAGAATACTGAATTGGTTTCTATAATCTTTGGTGACTGCTTTATTGGGATACGTGTTCACAATTTTGGCACCTGAACAATTGCAGCTACCTTTGTACAGAAGAAGGTTGTTGAATACTTAACCGCTGCTGTTCAGTCTTAAGTTGAACATAATTAATATTGAAAAGTAGCCGACATCTGCTCGTTCAATGAGCCGCGAACCGCTTAACCATTGCAAATTCACGCCATTTTCTAACATAAATGCAAATATTTTAAAAACTAACCATCGTATTGCTTAGGGGTAAACGGACTCTAGAACTAGAATTATTAAGCTTTCTAATGGTATATAACACTTCTTTTAATTGTTTTCAAACTTTTAATTTTAAAACGTACATTTCGGTCATTTTAAAAAGGAAAAGTTACCGAAGTATACCACTATTTCACTTCTATCGTCAAAACTATTGACCCTACAACAAAAGGGCAAACATATTCTTGTAGATGAATACATTACAAAAATGTTGATATAGGATGCATTGATATTGGCCAAGTAGGCTTTGTGCACTTTTTAATAGAAAATCAGCATCAATTTCACAAAATCACCCTACAAGAAGCCAAGGTTAATGACATCATGCAATCATTCTGCTCACAATTCAGACACGCGTTGTATGGTATTGTTTTTTAAGCGTCAAATTGTCAGTGATGGGCTATCAGCAGTCACGCTAGGCTGGTCAGGTCATATAACGCTTCAATGGACAACCTTACTTTCGCCAAATACCTTGGCAGCAGTTTCATAAAGAGTTTGTACACCTTTGTTAGGATTTCTGGGTAGGCTGCATTCAAGTTATGAATATTAGTTACATAAGTCTCTCTTTGGTGATTTGTGTATTTAGTCTATCTGCTGTTTTCTTCTTAGCTAACTTCAATATTCGGCTATTCAGTGATTGATCAGTATCAAAATTTGTACTTTGAAAAGATCTAACATGGGAAATAATATTTTGTTATAATTAAATCCAGTTGGTGCCAGTATTTCTACAGTTGGGGTCTACATGGATTCTTGTGCATTTACCTTCCATTGAAGAAGGTATGATGATGATACACAATTAATCATGAGAATAATTCTCAGGGTATGTCAATTATCGGCATTTTGTCAGTCTCCTGCAGAAGCTCTGGTTGAGATGTCCACGACAACATTATAATTTCCTAAAGAAGCTTAATTTCACTCGTGGATGCTTGACAATGTTGGTTCTTCAACATTTGTTTTTTTCTATCTCGTCGGTACATTTCTGTTGACACTTTCTGGATTATATACACATTAACAGGACGTTTGCTATTTGGCCCATAGCTATCAGACTTTGTATTACCCAGGCATCACCTGGATCACAAACCAGGAACTTGCACATACGTCAAATCTAGTCTTGGTTCAAGACGGTGATTCGGTTTAATTCGTGAAAGACGATTAAAAGGCACCCAATGCGTTCCATAGCAGGTGGATCGTCATACCTTTCTGATGTTTAAATCACCGTCTTGGAAAACAGTGAAATGTCACGTGATTTCCCACCACGATTTCATGGGCATATAATTAT
>JAOTQE010021692.1:0-10633 GCA_025631205.1 Nesometra sesokonis | reverse complement strand
CTGGACTACATTCTTTGCTGAATGAAGCAAGACAGAGCCATGACGTTGTGTGACGTCACATAACCGCGTGCTCTGTTGTGCTCTAATTGCTCTGTTGGGGTTGCATCATTCATGACATACAGTCACTTTCCACAAGAGGATGGAGTCTGGACTTCATTCTTTCCTGAATGAAGCAAGACACAGCCATGAAGTTGTGTCACGTCACATAACCGTGTGCTCTTTTGTGCTCTCTGTTGGGGTTGCGTCATTCATGACATTCAGTCACTTTCCATGAGAGGATGGAGTCTGGACTTCATTCTTTGCTGAATGAAGCTTTAAGACAGAGCCATGACGTTGTGCGACGTCACATAACCGCGTGCTCTGTTGCTCAATTGGGGTTGCGTCATTCATGACACACACCACACAGTCTTTTTCCATGAGAGGATGGACTTGATTCTGGATTGAAGAGACTGCCTGTATGAAGCAGCACGGAGCCTTGATGTTGTGCGACATCATGTAACTCTGCGCTCTGTTGAGGGTTGCATCATCAACAGAACTGTCATGAATGATGCAACACCCAACAAAGTGGCTGTGCAGTCCCTTTCGTAGAGAGGTTGAGTCTGTATAAACTCAAAACATAAACTTTTCAATTTTAGAAATAATGTTTCATAATGAATTTTCAGAAGTTTCAGAAGAGGACACTGACAGTGAGAACAACAAATTGGTGATTCGACAAGGAAAGTATGTGTATTTTGGTTACGCGGATGACCGTCTCAATAGTCCTCCCACAAAGAACATCACAAGGGGAAGAGCCATCCACGTCAACTTCATCTCCTCTAAGAACACGTGCCCAGGGCCAGGGATCTTCAGGTCAGTATAGCATTGACCAATTGGTAAAACACCCTTTCAGTGATAAAAGCTTTGAGGAGTATGTTCAGCAAGGTAACATTATAGTTCTACTCCATCAGTCAGTCCTACTCCACCAGTCATTATATTATATTATTATATTATAAATAAATTTTTAATTTTTTAAATTATATCATCTACCACATATTTTTATACCCATATAATGGGGGCAGGATACTATATAAACTCATAACATAACCTTTTCAATTTTAGAAATAATGTTTCATAATGAATTTTCAGAAGTTTCAGAAGAGGATACTGACAGTGAGAACAACAAATTGGTGATTCAACATGGAAAGTATGTGTATGTTGGTTACACGGATGACCGTCTCAATAGTCTTCCCACAAAGAACATCACAAAGAAAAGAAATCGCAGTGGAAAATTCAAAATGGCCGAAACTATGTCACTCTACATGTACCGTCTACAAAAATGGCTGTCAAATGAACTGATTTGTTCTTGCATGTGTGTATTTGTGTTGCCAGCAGGCGTTCAGTCTCATATCAAAGGATTAAACAAAAAAAAAATGCCGTCTTTATACTGTGAGAGATAAATATCAACTTGAAGACAGTGAAAGACAAAGTGAATAGTCTTCCCAAGTCTATCAGGATATAAAGATCTGAAAACAGTGTCATTAGAAATTTTTTTCACATCACCATTTAAAAATGTAGCCAACTGCAAATAATATGTACACTTCTTTTTACCAAAATGATGTCTGCTTATTTGTTATAATAAAGATGATTTAAAAAATGTGATACTTTCCAATATAACAATCGTTTTAATCTCTTTCTTGCATATGTGACCTGTGCCAGTAAAATAGGGATTTGTTTTTTGCAGCATTGTTTTTGAGAAAAAGGCTAATTAGTAAAAACATTTAAAAGCATTTTAGACAAATTTTGCATCTTCAAAATGTCATAAAATATGACATAATTTTCAGAAATTAATGAATGAGATACCAAAATGTAGCTTGTGAAGTATTCTATCAGTTTCTGCAATAAAACAGAAATGTTAAATTTGGCACATAATCCCTATTCTTCTGGCAGGTCACATATATTGCTCAGATATCCTTCTACGGCCCATTTTTAACTGTCCAATAGCTGCTGTGACCTTGAAAATTGCCTTAAGGTCAAACTTGAAATCACCATAGGGTTCCTTAAACAGTCAGGTAGGGGATGGAAATCCATCCGGCCCAATTTGGATGATTTTCCATCCGTAGCATTGGCAGCCATTTTGCACTCATGGTGTCACATGACCAGGTCACATGACTTCATTAGGTGGATGATATTCCATCCAAGCAAACATTATGGATGGATTTCCATCCTCATAAATTATTCTAGGCTGATGGTTAGGTTAGGCCTTAGAGAAACAATGGGGTGTGATATGGGTTCCATTTTTTGATAAAATCCTATGTGTTATGGGTGTTGGAATTCAATGAAACTGTTTCCATTGTTGTCCGATAGTCGCCATATTGGTTTCCAAGATGGCCGCCAATCAAAATAGAAAATGCCTCATAACTCACTCAGTTTTTATGATACAAACATAATTCAAGCATCTAACACCATGTTTTATTGATCAAGGAATTCGATGAAACTATTTCCATTGTTGTACGATGGCCGCCATATTGGATTTCAAGATGGCCGCCTGATACAAATTGAGTCTCGACGTCGTTCTGTGATGAAGAAAAGTGCCTGAATGAAGCATTAAGACAGAGTCATGACAGTGTGCGACGTCATATAACAGTGTGCTCGGTTGTGCTCTATTGCTCTGTTGGGGTTGCGTCATTCATGACGTACGGTCACTTTCCATGAGATGACGGAATCTGGACTACATTCTTTGCTGAATGAAGCAAGACAGAGCCATGACGTTATGTGACGTCACATAACTGCGTGCTCTGTTTTGCTCCATTGCTCTGTTTGTGGTGCGTCATTCATGACATACAGTCACTATTCACGAGAGGATGGAATCTGGACTACATTCTTTCCTGAATGAAGCAAGACACAGCCATGACGTTGTGTGACGTCACATAACCGTGTGCTCTGTTGTGCTCTCTGTTGGGGTTGCGTCATTCATGACATTCAGTCACTTCCCACGAGAGGATGAAGTCTGGACTTTATTCTTTGCTGAATGAAGCATTAAGACAGAGCCATGACGTTGTGCGACGTCACATAACCGCGTGCTCTGTTGCTCAATTGGGGTTGTGTCATTCATGACACACACCACACAGTCTTTTTCCATGAGAGAATGGACTTGATTATGGATTGAAGAGACTGCCTGTATGAAGCAGCACGGAGCCTTGATGTTGTGCGACATCATGTAACTCTTCGCTCTGTTGAGGGTTGCATCATCAACAGAACTGTCATGAATGATGCAACACCCAACAAAGTGGCTGTGCAGTCCCTTTCGTAGAGAGGTTGAGTCTGGACATAATTGTGTTACGTGATGGCAGAGAATATGTCATTGAACATGTTGAAGCAGGACGGGGTGGACGCTGCGTCACTGCTCTGTTGGGCGTGGCAAAAAATCCTGGCCCACTAGTCGATTCTTTACCACTAGTCAATCCTGGCCCACTAGTCGATTCTTTAACACTAGTCAATCCTGACTAGAGTGACAATCTCATAGCTGGAAATAATATGGTAGATTCAGAGGCCAACGTAACCCTAATTCAGCAATCTGTAGCTGAGGAACTCAAGCCGATAAGAATTTATATCGGTACATTAGGTGGTACATTAAGATCTGATGATCCACTAAAATTCCATCCCCACAAAAAGTAAAATACTGTACTGATAAGCATTTAGCAATTATAACAGAAGGGTCACAAAACATAGATTTATTATTTACGGCAAGATGGTAATGTAGAATTGCAGTCCCATGATTTTTTTTTAATTTTCAAGACAATGTTGTAATTGTATGCATTTCTGTTGCTTTCTCTTTCCAGGAGACACCAGCTGATGAAACTGAACTAGGTCCTGGATATTTCTTCATTTCAGTATGAAACATTATTTTAAACCAGTGACACTACTAAATTTATAAAGTATTTGAGTACCTCCAAAATTGGTGAATAAATATGAAGGTACAAAAATCTACATCAATAAGCAGCTTTTGAAACCACAACGCGCACTGTACAATGTACAGCAGAGCGTGAAACCATAGTGTGCATGCAGGAAACAATGACTGTTCATTCGGTTTATCCACAGTACAATGGGCTACAACCACAGGTGAGGCGGAAGAAGGGGGATGCAGGGGTGCATCCCTCAGTGATAAAACAGCTTTATATTTCAGACGCAGAAGGATGTACAACAACAGCCTTCATAGTCGCAGGAATCCATTCACTTTGTTTGTTAGTTGTGTTCTAAAATTGCAGCGTTGGAGGAAGGTGCACAACAAGAAGAAAAAAGTAACCTGTAACATTATAGTCAAGGAATTCGAAGAGTCGCAGTGTGGATTCTGTGCAGTTGATGAGTTGCCCGTCACTCTTGATGAGTATAAAAGGGAAGCAGAAAGAAGTTCTTTAATTTCTTTGTTAAATAAGGAAGAGTTACTAATTGTCCGTCTTTCACCGGCTGGTGAAGTTGACATTAAGTTGTCAGTGGGATGTGATTTCCATTGGAAAATCTTTGTGGCCGGTATCAAGATGCGGGGTATGTGCATTCTTGGAGAGAATTTCAGCCCAAGTTTAACGGTTGCAGAATGTGCAAAATTATGCAATTTGCTTGAAATGCTTGTATTTGTAATGGCAATAATGATTTTTGCGACTTAGTCAAAAAGACGAAAGGAGCACAAGGGCAAATACCATTGAGAATATCGCCAATCGTATGTGAACAACACAATAAGGCACATAGACTGCCTCTTAATAATTTCGAAAGGACATCAGCGTTGCAATGTCTACAGAATCTACAGAGGCGATTTATGTTCATTGCGCAGTGCATCGTTTAAGGAGAAGTCAACACTGACTGTAGCAAACAAATTTTTATCCAACTCACAATTGCAAAATAAAGCGAAGGTGTTGCACAGTCACTGTAGGAGATTGAAACGAAAAAGTGGATTCCTTGAGGAAAAAGTGGCCAGCATGTATCTACGAGAATCTCAAGAGCTGTCTGGCAATAACTTAGAAACAATGGAAGCAGTGATAGAGATTGCAAAAAAAAATTGAAGAGATGTTGAAGCCAAACTCTTCAGCAAAACTGCTTTGGGAGCAACAGCAGGAGTCCTTTAAAAAAGAAAAATAGATACATGTACGATGGCATCCAGCCATTATTCGATGGTGTATGGCTTTGCACAACAAATCATTATCTGCTTATAATCTGATGCGCAAGACTTTTTAAAATTACCGCATCCAAATACATTGCAACCCTACAGCAACTTCGCCAAGGTTTCAACTTGATTTTGCCACGAAATGGTGGAGAGTATCGTGAACGATATAGATCTCCATAGTGAAGGAAATGATCTGAAGAAAAACATGTCGTTCTTCTCTTTGACGAGATGAAGATCAAGTCGGGATTGGCTTTTTCTTTAAGTTCAAGGAACATTGTGTAATCCACAGATGTTGGTAGCCTGGCGAATGAGATCCACACATTTGAAAGAAAATGCAGTGGTGAATCAGAGATACCAGTTGCAACACATGTCCCTGCTCTGATGTTACGGGGACCGTTTTCGGACTTGCATGTGCCGGTGGCATATTACCCAACAACTGGAGCATCTAGCTGTGACCTTTACATGGCAATTTGGGAAGCTGTAGAGCTGATTGAAGTAGCAGGCATTGAAGTAGCAGGCTTTGAAGTACATAGATTTATATCTGATGGTGCTTCGCCAAATATGAAAAGTTCTACCACATGCACACAGAGAAATCTAACCAATCATATAAAGCTCAACACCAGGGAGATCCGGATCAAACGATCTAGGCTATATTATCATCACTATCCCGGGCTCAGGAGGGGTGTGAAGGTACTGAACAATACAGGACTAATTTTTGTTTCTACTGGCTTTGTTGAACAAAAAACCTACGAATAACCATGCTAAAGGACAGCTTATCAGGCATAACTCCCCGTTTTACTGGCAACTGTCCTGGTGTGGTATTCACAACAACAATACTCTGTATTCCATCGTCTAGATAATCAGCCTCGATACCATGGCTTTCAATCAACGTACCACTTCCAACTTATTCTCCTTAATATGCATGAAACTCTATTTTGAAATTGAATCGTCAAACCATCACTGTTAAAAATTCAGTGAAATAAGTTATTATATGAAATGCAAATAATATTGGCTAAAATGACTGTTTTCGTAAGTTTTTCAATTGAAAGTGAATAATGTTTCTAATACTTCAAATGGCCAATTCAAAAATAATTGTTGATGACCTTTATTTTACACAAATTGAGTGACAATGCATCTTTAAGGCAGCCTACCCTTATTGACTGTGAAATATATGTTGACCAACCTGAAGGTTATTAAGTGACAAATGGTGATGAAAAATTGGTATGCCACCTAAATAAGCCACTGTATGGACTAAAACAGAGTGGACGTAATTGGAACAATCTACTCCACACTTTATAGAAAGCCAGTTTGAATAATCTAAAGTTGATAATTGTTTATATACCAAGAAGACAGAGAACAGTGAAATCAAGGTGTTAGGATGGGTAGATGATCTGATTTTAGCATCTAAACACGACAAGTTCATAACTGATTTGAAGAAGACCTTAAAATCTCAATTCAAAATGGACGACCGTGGTGGCCCATTGTCCATACCTGCCAACCCTACCGATTTTGGCGGTAGGCTACCGCTTTTTCGACCTTCCTACCGCCTACCGCTTTTGCATGGAAATCCTACCGCTTTTTAAAATTAAAGACCAAAATAAAAATGTTAACAATCAAAACTGTTAAAAACACTAAAAAACATGAAAATACGCGGTGAATTTGCACTAAAAGTAAACATTTTTAGGGTAAATACCCCCACTCACGAGAATCGGGGCGAAACGCTTTTGCTCGTCAAAGCAAAATCGGGTAAAAGCCAGGGTGGCCTACCGCTTTCCAAAGTACAAATGTTGGTAGGTATGATTGTCGTTGTTTTTAGGTACTGAATTCTGCCAAACTGAGAATCAGAAATGTTACATAAAGAACATACTTGAGCGATTTGGAATGAGTGATTGCAAACCAGTAGCTACCCCTTCAGAAGAGAAACTTAAGTTTACGAGTAAGGGACATACTGATGAACCAGTTGATGAGCATAAGTTTTGATCAGCCGTAGGTAGTTTAATCTATGCCATGATTTGTACCAGACCTGACATTAACTTGATAGTGACTAAACTGTCACAACACATTTCCAGTCCAAATGAACAGCACTGGAAAGCATTGAAACGCATCTTTCGTTACCTAAAGGGAACTTTGGACGATAAACTTGCATACCAAAAACAAGACACCACACTGAAATTACAGGGTTATTGTGATGCCGATTGGGGATCCTGTAATAATGACAGAAGAAACAACTGGATATTGTTTAAGCCTTCATGAGAATGGGAGAGCCATTTCATGGAAGACCAGGAAACAACCAACTGTTGCACTTTCTTCATGCGATGCAGAGTATATGGCCTTAGCAGCAGCCATTCAAGAGGTGTTTCTCAGGCAGTTGTTGCCAGACTTACCTGTGGACATTAAGAATAAACCAATAATCCTCAATGAGGATAACCAGGGAGCAATCTCCCTTGCAACAAACCCTGTGCATCATCAAAGAACAAAACACATTGATATTAGATATCATTTTATCAGAGATAATTTTAACAATACCTGCACTCTAACAATACCAACCAACGATATGGTTGCAGATATTTTGACAAAGCCATTAGGCAAACTAAAATTTGGAAATTTCAAAACCACACTTTTTGATAATAAATAAATCTGCAGTAAAAGTAGGGGTGTTGAACTTTAAGTGACCTAATTCAACCATGTATATATAGTATAGGTTGTTATACTAGCGTCAGTAACAATAAATAGGTAGATTTCGCCGCCGAACGTTAACGTTAACCTTAGTACCCATCATGCATAGCGTTAGCTCCGCCCCTTTTGGAAACAAATTGAAATGCGCATGCGCAAGACTTACGTAAAACGTTACTAATGTAGGTTATTTACCTTAAATCTTGAAAATACCGTTGTTGTGAACGTAACAAAAATTTACCTTGAATCCATCTTCAAAATAAACAATCCATCTTTGTCGGTTCAATCTATGGGACAACCTAGGCTTATAATGAGCGACTTACAAGATTTAATACATCAATTGACAGAACGAACGCTAGTAGGCCCCTTTGTAGTGCCTGGCGCTGGAGGGTGACTGACCTTGTATTACATCTCCTACCGGTATGACTGAGCAGCATCGCAGAATGGGAAGATTGGGGTGAGGTTAATGTTGTTAAGAGAAAGGGGCTTGATACCCCCAGTATGCTTTGTATCAGACCCCAGCTGAGATTGGGGTTAGGGGAATGTCTATTGGGCGGAAAGGGACTTGATACCCCCAGACCCCATATCAGACTCCAGCTGATGTTGGGGTTCACCACAGCTGATATTGGCGTTCTCTTTTTTTTAATTAAGGGGTTTACACTTCCCTTTGTGTGCTGTGTATCGGACCTCAGCGGATATTGGGGTTCACCTTTGTTATTTAAGGGTTTACACTTCCCTTTTGCCAAATAAAAATTGGGTATGGATTGGGGGGTGCTGCTATACTCTATTGGTGTTGCCTCCCTATGCCTGACATCTACAGTAAGTTGCCTTGTAGCCTATCACAATATAGTAGTTATAGGGTGTATAATCACTTCAACCAATCACCATCAACTTGAGACCTATGGCAGTAAGGATGAAGTTCTTATTGAAGTGGATAAAGGGGGACTTCCCACCTAGTGGGCACCCCTAACTAAAACGAAGAGTGCCTCTCCGATAGCTGGCAGGGTGTTAAAGGCCAACCAGTCACTGTTGGGTGTTTGCACTTGCCTGAAAAAGAAAAGAATGCTGTTGGAATTAGTTAAGCTATTGCAACAACTTTTTGGGGGTACCTCTCCGACAGCGGGCCGGTTGTTTCAAAACCAGTAGCTGTGGCATGTCTGCATTTAAGAAGAGTGTTGTACATTAGTTGAGGGTTTGACCGAGCACAACAGGTCAGTCCTTTGGGGGAGATGTTGGGAGATAAGCGGCATTTCCTCAGGGTTACCTTGTTGGGAAATGGTTGTACTTCCTAGTTAATGGTGGAGTTTGATGGTCATATTTTGCTCGGGGCTAGTAACTTACCCTACCTACTGCTATTCTCAAGGTAGGGGGTTTCAATGGGCTAGAATGTGCAGCGCATTTCTAAGGTAATGATTCTGTCAATCTCCCTTTGGAGATGAGGCCTAATATCACCGAAATTACCCTACCTGTCGATTGGTTGGGGTTCACAATGCACATTGTAAGTTCAAGGTAGTGAGTTTGTGGATCTCCCTTTGGAGACGAGGTCCACCGTCACATAAATTACCCTACCTGTTCATGGGTTGGGGTTCACAATGCAAAGTTGACTTTCCATAGCAACTTCATTGCAATTGTGTCTCCCTTATTACGGATGTTCATTTGTTATGTGGAGTTGGTGTTGCAATGCCTGTTGGTGGGTGGCCTCATACTTTCGGGCCATCCATGGATGGGTAGTTGTGCTCTGTTCTGTCTGATCAATGTTCATCCATTCGGTGGAGTTGGAGCTACAATTTTCAGTTGGTGATAACTTGTGACATGAACTAATGAACTATGTTTCAAGTATGCACAACGAATGAACTTCTTGACAAGGAACCATGTTTCAAGTATGACCAGTGACCTACTGTATATTTCAAGTTTGAACTATGAACTATATTGTTACAAATTGTGATTGGATCAGTGTACATAGTGTGGCCCTACCCTGGAGCTGCACTGCGCGTGCCACTGCATTCTGCACCTGTTTTCATTCATAATTATAACTAAATGCAGCTATTCACCATTATGTTTGTTCTATTATTTTCAGACTTGTGTGATGATCAAGTTGATATTTGGAAATGCTGATTGTCAAGCCAATTAAGCATAAGAGCATATGGGAGAACCAATACACAGGCAGAAATTTCCAATACTCTAATTTAATTTTTACATAATTACAATAAATGTTGTTGGAGTTATGTAACGTCTGTTTAAAATGTTTGCTGTCCAATCCCATGATTCAGGTTTCTATGTTTGATCCCAATCAATGGCATTATTATAATTCTTATTATTATCATTATTTTTGTTTATTGTTAAGTTTTGATCCATTGGTTGAATTAATTATTTATTGAATTGATGTTCCATGTTCAAAGAGTTACTGGAGTGGGAGAAAGAGATCGAAATTACCAACAGAGAGTATGAAGAAAAGGTTAAAAAAGAATGGAAGGAGGCAGAAGAGTTGAAGGCAAGGTGCCCGAATAGAATGACCCCAGTGAAGAGGTAATTAGAAAAGTCATGTAATTCATGGCTGGATCCAGGACTGTCACAGGCAAAAAAAAGCTTGCTTGGATTTTTATTAGGCCATTTGCATTTAACGCGCCACTGTAATTGTATGGGCATTACTTTTGATCCACATTTAAATTGGGATGATCATATACACAAAGTATCCTCAAATGTTTCTAAACGTATTGGTATCATCCGTCGTGTTAAGTATTTTCTTCCTTCATATACCCTTAAAATGTTAGCTAATGCTCTTGTATTCCCACATTTTTATTATTGTTGTTGTGTATGGTCAAATTG
>JAOTQE010021681.1:0-10635 GCA_025631205.1 Nesometra sesokonis | reverse complement strand
TAAAATTGTATAATTATTATGATGTATTTAAACATTTGAAATAAAGGTGGGTCGAGCCCACACAAGACAAAAAAAAAGGTATTCCTTATTCATGTCGAATTATGTTTCAATAATGTTTCAGGACTCATTGCAACCTTGTTCATGTTCATAAACAATATCATATACACTCCCTGAAATAGAAAGATAGAATGAATTTCCAGATATATCTAATCTATTGTATAAATTTAGGCCTACAATATTCAAATTCTATACATTAGTTAACAAGTTATTTACCTTATTTGCTGCAAGAAACGCCATTCCTTTAGCGATTCCATTTGCAAAGATTATCAGCTCACGTGGTGTTAGCCCAGACGATGATGATAGTCCTGTTTTTCCAAGCAGAGCTTGTTGAGCTTGAAGAAAACTCTTTAAATCTCCATGATTAGCAAACTCAAAGATTAAGTAAAATGGATCTAAAATAGAACGTTTATCTCAGTAACATTCTTATTTTGAAAAAAAAAAAAAATTGTCAATCATTCTAAATTAAGAATAACTAAATATAACCATATGATATACCAAGTTTTCAAACTTTGCGAAAGAGTGAATTTTGTTTAAGGCACAGCAATATTTTTGACTTGTAGCACGCCCTCTATATCGTCACACAAAAATGTTCTAACGATGCTTAGCACCGTCGGTATCGAAATCGATTGAACAGAACGAAGAACACACACGATGGCGGGCACGATTGAAAAAGTTTATTATACGGGAGTTTCACGTTCCACATCGTCGCAAACCGAAAGCTTACTATTTTACTACATACGTTATTTTACCCCTTTGGCGATTCCACATTGGTACAAAATAATGCGTAAATAACTCCCACTCTAGCTTTGCTATATAACACTCTATGGTTTTGGTACATCTTATCAAAGCTGGGTATATCACACCAAATCAGGATTATGCAGTGATTGTGTATCTAGGCAACAAAGTGATTAAAAGAAACAACAGTGCAGTAAATAATTAAAAGTCTTTATTGTAAAACATATATTTTCCAATGAAATACAAAAAAAGAAGATAAACTGACCTTCACGACTGCAAATACCCAACAGTGTAACCAGATTAGGATGAGGAGAAAGCTTTCGAAGCGTATGAAGTTCTCGGGAAAAGTCTGTTTTTTTGCTCACATCTGAATAAAGGGGAAATTACAAATAAGAAATATCGTACCAGGGTACAGAATTGACAAAGTTATATTCTAAGTCAATGTGACATTTATATCAGTTTGTATAGGAAGTCATAAAAATATTTTATTATTAATGACATATGGGGTACTTGGTTCTAGCAAATCTTTTCCAAGAAAAGGACATACAGCGATGGAATGTATAATAGTGTAATGCATTGATATAGTCGATTCTATATTATATAATTTCTTAGTTCGAGATTCCTTAGATTAAGCAATTCGGATAGAGACACATTATTCAAGAACAAATGCAACTGGAAATGCATGCGATTCAAACGCCCTCAGTGTCTGAACTGCAACCCTTGCACCAAGCACTCCCCATTCTCTTGACGTAAAAGAGTAAAAATATACTATTTTGGAATGAATTAAAAGAGTGAGAGTACGCCGAAAAACCACTCTTAATGAATTATCAGCTTTCCAAATACACTCTTGTTGAATGAGATTTCAAAAATTCACTGCAAAAGAGTGAGTGATCTGACTTCTTGGAAGTGAATTTTCAATCATTTTGAGCGATTTTTTAAAATCATAATATAAATTGCATCAAACACCTGCTTCACGCTATAATACTGGCGAAAACGTTCTGTTAACCATAAAGTATTCCTTACGCCACTAATATAAGCACTTATACAACATTTCCTTCAGAACAACTTGAATTATTTTGGTTTCAATTTTAGGGGTTTAAGCCACTCTAAATCCACACCTGACGATGACCTGACAAGACCTTGGGTTTATTGTACAATCAATATGACAAGCGTATGGAATTATATCTTAGCTATTTTGTTTATCAACCTCGTCACAAATTAATTATAATATTAATTAAAAAAAGGCCTACCCTTGAGAGTTTTAACAGCGACCACTGTCCATTGCTTCTGTCCCCGTATGTTGAATGCACGAGCCTTCATCACATTTCCAAACGCCCCTTGACCAATTTGTTCTCCCATCTCTAGATTCTCCCGCGCAAATTCAATCGAATCTTCCATTGGTTCTTCGTAGTTACGGGCAAAGTCATCCGAGAGATTCATTGGCTTCTCGTAGTTAAGCTGAAGTAAAACACGCAAAATATATGCAACAAAATTAAAGTCGACTAATGTACTATTTTTTGAATGTAAGCATATTTTAATTTAGACTACAGAATAGTATAGAATTGAAAAATGTAAAATAGAGAATCATGATAGAGATTGTTTTTATAACATAACTGTTTTTATTAACATGCTAGATATTAACCTTCTGCATGTTACCACTTACGACGGTGCAGAGAAGCGTTTCCCACTTAGTAATCTTGTGAGAGAACGTTTGACAAGATGATGGCGCCCTCTATGTTTATTTTGTTTATGGTATAGTACGATGCATGTACGATGTCAACTATTGGTCTATGATAAGAAATCACAGACGATTTAGTCAATGACAAAGCATTGTAGATAACGGTTTTCCGATGTTTATAGCGCATATAACACGCAACGCGTGCGAAATTTGTAGAATGAAATTCATACAGACATAGTCTAAAATGGCCTATAAACGTATGCAAAGTCTCATTGCAGGACTTGGCGGCGATGGCAAGGCCCCGACAGGGAGAGCAAAAGCCCCCAGAAGGGAGGGCAAAAGCCGTGCACTTGGAAGGGTGTTTTTTCGTCTGTCGACACTCACAAACGCAAATTTCCCCCGACGAAACCCAAAATTTCTCCTAGACGGAAAGGGGAGGGGATGTACAACTCCCTCCCCTAACGCCGCCACTGTGCAGAAGTCTTTCGCGGACACAAATTTGGTCACAGTATGGTGCACTGAAATATGCTCTGAATTCCATTCCAGAAGTGTAATATTGACATGTATCAAAATACTTAATGGTGATCTTGTATATTTTTGGTCTATTTGCAATGTGGAAGGAGACCAAGAGTCGACCGGTGGGGATTCTATGTCTATTATTTGTTATTATTTTGTTAACTTGTGATATTATATCATGACAAACTGTAATGATAGGTTAAGTTTAATATTGAACTGAAGAGAATATTAAACGTAGCTAAATAATATGCGTATCTTGTTTTAGGCATTTAAACTGTGTTCAAACTATAAGCAAGTATTTTAGTTAATCTATAACCAAATTAATCATAAAGCTTACGTCAACAACACCGCCTACGGCGCCTTTCTCTCTTATTGGCTGTTCGTAATTTTCTTGTTTTATATAATTGTCGTATGTATTTAACCGTACCCTCTGAATATGATTGTCATAAACTACATTGGAGTTTTTATCGTTCGCAGAGGCCGTGCCCTGAAAAGTAAGAAACAGCACATTAATCATTACATTTGGTAATGATGACCATGATGATAATGATGACAAAGATAATAAAGATGACGAGGATGATGATGGGCCATGGGCGTCGATTAGTGGGGGTCGGGGGGACACATCCCCCACTTTTCTATGTGGGGGGACATGACATCAATTGCCCCCCCCCCCCCACATTTTGGTAAATGTATGAAAAAAATGTGAAAGTTGAAAAAAGCGGTATCCCTTTTATGATTTAATTAATATAAATATTGTATAAACCACCCAAAAAATGGGAAAATGGATATACAAACGGAGAAATTACCTTTTTTTTCTTTATTTGTCAAAATCAAACCGGGAACCACGCCTACCCTGCGGACCCCTCGTTGGCGCCGCCACTCCAACTTCTTGTCTTTGTATCCCCCCACTTTTCAACTCAAATCTACACTGTTGATGATGACAATGATGATGATGATGATGATGATGATGATTGATTTGAGTTTAAATATTCAGTTACAAAAGGATACGTACAGTTTCATTGTTCATTCGGATAGGCGAGTCTGGAACGGAGTATAGGTTATCAAATTCGTCGTTGCTCTAAAAGACAAAACAAAGGAGAATAAATAAAAAGAAAAATGTACAGATTGAAAGATAAGGCAAAAATAGAGGACAAAATAAAAAGGGAACAAGTTCATTAAGTATAGCCACCAGTCCCGCATTTAGGGCGGGTAACCTGGTCCTCCTCTTACCCACGGGCCTCACACTTTGGGCCCCACAGATTTTGAATACGTTTAAAAAACGTATTGTTTTTTCGCCTTTTGAAGACTAATTACGTTATAGGCTACTATGAATATATGACTTCAACGTAACCTTCTCTGGCAATGGGAAAAAAATACCAATTATAGAATTGGCGTTGGTCCTTATGGCGCGTCAGCTATGTCTTAATAGGCCTCATTATTCCTCCACCACTCCGGCAAGCATAAAATATCCCCATAACTTTGGAAATATAGACAAGAAACTAGTAAACGATCGATATTTATAGAAGGTCCATCTTACTGGAATAACAAACAGTGATTGGCAGAATTTTTCATTAAATAATTTAATAATATATATTAATATATTATACAAACATTATTTAAATATTATATTATAATACATATTTTATCCACCTTTAACGATTTAAAATATTTTATAAAATTGAAATTACTAAAAAAGTGCATGGTTCCTCCAATAGTAGACCCTTCCATTTGGGAGAATAACTCAAATCTAAATTGATGATATATATGGCGTTCCAAGGGGATACCAGGTACTCCTTACAGATTCCTGGTTTCAGGTTTTGCGTATGTTGTAGAAATACGACCAAACAGGTCGGATGAGGTGGGTGGGGTTCTGGGCCCCGTTGTGGTCCAATATTGGAGGAACCATGCACTTATAAATTGTTTATGGACTTTTTCTTTGCATTTTTTCTATTTATCTATGTTGTTTTGTTTTTAGAAATTGTTCTTAACGTATAGTTCTATTTTACTAATGAGTTGACAAAACAAGTCACTTTGGCTTCTGTACACCATGCTGTATTGGATGTATTTTTATGTTATTACTGTTGTTTGTTGTTATTTGTTTAATAAATGTTGAAAAAGAAAAATAAGTCTGTACGCCACCTGGTAACTAAATGTGGTTTCAATTGTATTTTTTACGTCGCTTAGATTACTACTTAATATGCAAAGTAGCTTATATTTTGCATTTTCTACAGTATAATTGTGTTCATTCATTTGGTATCAAATTGTTCAGAATATACTTAATTATATTTACTGCAATGTAGTTTCTTTTAAACATCAATTCTTACCTGTTTGTCTTTTCTTTTACGACATAAAATGACTAAGATTACGATGATGATCAACATAAGTACAATTCCGCCAACTGCTCCCCCGATGGGTCCAGTCGATGAACTTTGTTTCGATTCTGATCCAACACCTCCTAGAGAGGAATACACAATAAAACTTATACCGTTATGGCAGTGGCGCTGTGGTTTGGTATTTAACGTATTTCTCCACTAACCACAAGGTCCTGGGTTTAATCCTAAACAAGCGCTATGATTCTCATGAATGTAAATAGCAACCACACCTACGCTTATTTACATACGAAAAAATCTTTTTTTCACACCGTGGGCCTCGAAAATTGCACCAGAAAGCATCTATAAAAAAATGTCCTGGGGCCTACGCAGGCCCTGATCTTCCCCCACCGTGCACCCACTCCAGCTTCGATGGATCCGCCCCAGGGTGTGTTGTCAGGGGCGGATCCAGGATCCATAGAAAAGGGGCGCACTTTTCCACTCCGGGTGGACGTGGTTACCAATTGAATCCTGAAAAGCAAAAAAAAAGTCACTTCCCCAATTTGGTGCCCTAGTACCCCTATTTTGACCGTATTTTGGGTTTTTATGGTAAATTTGACCCGGCGCACCTAATATAAGGGGGCGCAGCTAAGTTTTGACGATAATGGGGGAGCGCACCGGTTGCGCCCCCCCCCCCCCAATCCGCACCTGGTTGTCTTGTACTAAAGACAACTATTATGGTCACAAAATATTTCATATGTTGAATAAATATAAAAATGGAGAATAGTAATAAACAAAATACAACAAACTTACGAGTGGCCGAGGGTTTTGCAGTTGTTCTTATCATGCCCGAGGTTTTTCCAGTTGTCGCGTCCAAAGGTTTTCCAGTTGTTGGTTGTTTCTCTGATGGTTTTGTTGATACGATTATGGTGGAAGCTTTTACGAGAAACTAGACATAAGAACAATTTACGGACGTAGTATATATTAACTAGATCTGAATTAAAATTGTCAATATACTACTTGCTTCATTTCAGTCTGGTTTATTCATAAAATATTTTTATTTGCAGTAAAAAACCAAATGCATCAAAATTTACATAATATACATTTTTTTAAAGAAAATGTACAAAAACAGATCTACAAAAATATTAAAATCTACAGATTAACACTACGCAATAATATAGTAATTAAAACATTAAAATACCTACACATAATAATTATTATTAGACTCTACATACCATTAAAATCACTACAAAGAATACAGTATACTGCTACAAATTAGAAAAAAACACCTTAATGTTGGCCTGATCATCATATTGCAATACGGCACTAGCTGTTTAATAAATCAATTAAAAAGGATATCGTTGATTTACGGAATCTTTCAGTACGAACCCTGAAATGGGATAACTTGTTACTGGACCATAAAGAGCGGCCTGTTGAAATAATGATTTCACTAGATCACCATAGGCCTATTTGTTGTTTGACATTTTCACATTGTAGTATGCGCTGGTTAGACAATAATCGGTGGTCTAGTGTTAAGATACCAATGTCTCAATCAAAAACAATTACGTAGTTCGCTAGCATTCTTAACTTAGGCTTGCGCAGTATTTAGTATGTTTCACAAACTTATTATGTGGTGCCCAATTTTCACCAATTTAAAACATAGGTCTAATAACAATTAACAACTAACAGAATAACAGTAAAATATAAGCAATATCGACAGTAACGAATAATTACATAATACACAGCCATTTATAACCATTGGCGGATTTAAAGGCGGGTCTTAACAGACTTAAGCCCCCTCCCCCTGAAATGAACCCAACAAGTTTGGTTTTATTGGGTTTAACGACAATTGACTATAAAAAATAGATGTACAGTGGCTGTATATAGAGACTCGCAAGAGGCAAAGGCGGAACTGTTATTTCAAGCAGGTGTTTTTTGTTCGTCAAAACCAAAATCGGGATTTAAGCCCCTTCCCCCCACCAATAACAATCTTGGATCCGCCCCTACTTACCTTAAATTCAACTGTATTAATAAGTTGGGCCTCATTGGTAGCAGATATTTCGACCGTATACTCTTGGTCTTCATCCGACCGAATTTGACTAAAATCCAGTGGTACTTTGTAATACAAGGATTCTAATGCCCCTTCGTTGGTACAGAATGTCGGCGTCGTCTCACAGTACTATTAAAAACAACAAATACAATTGAAACTCTCGTTAACAGACACCGGTCAAGGAAAAGTGTCCGCTTATGGGAGGTGGCTCCTTACGAGCAATTAGAGGACCAGACCACACTTTTTCATTACCACATTACAAAATTGCACTTAACTCTGTTTGCGTCACTAGACGCACTAGAGGAGCTGGTGATTATACAGCCATACCATACTGATATCTTTACTTTACTATTAAGTTTAACAACGAAAACAAAGCCATTACAAGGGTTTATACTGGAAATTGTTTTCTTGTTATAAAAAAGCACAAACTTTCTGGGTGGCCTCTTACGAGAGATCATAGAAAAATCCTAATTTTTAAGTCCAAAAGTATCAGCGACTGCTTACTGGGGCTGGTCGCTTACGAGAGGTACCAAATGTACTGATTAGACAGGAAGAACAAATGGGTTTTTTGAATGAGTATGGGAGGTGTCTCCATAGGGAGGATCAATATCATAGAATGGTTACATTGGTTTGTTTTAGGATAAACTTCTAGTCATGAACATTGATTAGAAGACAAGAAGAGATTGTATAGCGCTTGAACACAGGAAACTTCTCCTTTTCATATATTATTTCTCTTACAGTCGTCCAGCTCAACAACTTCTTCTAAATACTTCCACATATTATAAGTATACTATAAGCTATGCATCCACGTAAGCCCATTGTACATTACATCTAGCTAGAGAATAAAAAACGACACTTTATAAAATATACACTGTTTTTGGACTTGTGAAACCGTTTTGTTAAATGTCTTTATGTATGTATACTATTGCCATCGAAGAGACCTGGCAGAAGTCGGAAAATTACGTATGTTGCCACAAAGAAACTAAGTGACAAACGTATGTGTTAGGTGTGTCTGGTTCTGTCATATTAATAAACAACAGCGAAGTCGATGATGTTCGTGTGGAACTTCAAAACGAAATTGAATAGAAGACTTAACGTAAGTTTAAAATGGCCGTTCTAATTTCCAAGATTTTAAGATAAAGTTCCTACTTGGATTACAAAAATTCTGACGGTCCATTAACGCTTCCGTACTTCTACACATCTTTATTGTTTTTTTTTTAAAGTTTTCTACATTTCTTTCGTTTTGATTTCTGTTTATTTTTTTAAAATTTTTATGTGATAAAATACCATATAGCACATCAGGAAATTTGTATTATTATTATTCACAGATTACTGCAATGAACGTTGCGTTACCTCAGCAACAGTTGAGATTTCTTTGTCTATTTCAATCGGATCTGGTGAAAGCACGTGATAGGTGATGAGTCTCCATGTTAACTCTGATAATCCACTTTCACTTTCTTGCACTGTAACTTGAACACTAAAATATAAACAAAGTTATTATTTGTTATTATTACTCATGTTCGGTCATTGTCTTGACAAACGTTACATTACAGTACATAGAAACATGTTCCAATCAATTTGAGCCCAAACTCATCTCTATGACCAGTACTTTCCAAGATAGGGTTAGATTAGGTCAAAGGTAAATAACCTCATATCTGGTCATTTTTTGGTAAAATGTTTCATTACAGTACATAGAAACATGTTTCGAGCAATTTGAGCCCAAACCCAATCCTCTATGACCAGTAATTACCAAAATATGGTCAGATTAGATCAAAGGTCATTAACCTCATATCCGGTGAGATTTTGGTAAAATTTTCCATTATTGTACATAAAAACATGTATGTTCTGAGCAATTTAAGCCCAAACACAAGTCTCTATGACCAGTAGTTACTGAGATATAATCAGACCAGGCCAAAGGTCAAAGTGGTCAGAAATAGCATTTCTGGTAATTTTTCGGCTAAATTTTTCATTAAAGCAAAATATAAATATCCATATTGGCAGCAACTTGACATCAAAATTAACTCTCCATGATTAGTCATTGCAAAGATATCAAGTATATTTAAAAACATGGTCGCCATTTTGTTTATGCAAATTAGCGGGTCAAAACTCCAAGATTTCGCTTAGGAATTGGTTAATCGGATTCAGCATACCAAAATTATGCTAAATAGCCCGGTTCCCTACTTTTACCCAAATTTGCCTCTAAAAATCACCTTTTCCTAAAATTCCTCCAGACTACATGGCTTATGTTGAAAATCGTCCGGGTTTGTCTTTTTTTGTAAATTATTATGTAAATTGCGTTATTTACATGCTAAAAGACACATCAGAGTCCATCAAGAGGTTCTGTTTTCCAGATCAGCCAGCGCAATTTAAGCTGGGGCCGCCGAGGGCTCGGTCGGGGTCAAGGGGCCGAAGGCCCAAAAAAAGAATTGCGTTATTTACATGCTAAAAGACACATCAGAGTCCACCAAAAGGTTCTGTTTTCCAGATCAATCTGTCTTGATTTCGAAGTTCAGACTTGAGAGTGAAGCGCGCAATTTAAGCTGGGGCCGCCAAGGGCCCCCGACCGGGCGAAATTTTATATGCTAGAAGACATATTAGAATCCATCAAAATGTCCCGTTTTCTATATCAGCCTGTCTTTATTTCGAAGTTCAGACTTGCGAGTGAAGCGGGCAATTTAGGCGGGGAACCAGGGGGTCGGTGGGGGTCCAGGGGCTAAAGGCTAAAAGACACAGCTGGGGGCCAGGGGGCGAAGTGGTATCACACAATGTACGGTGACCCGGAATACTACAAAGGAGGAGGGGCAAACGTTTGAAAGTTCCAATCGAACAAATCTACTTTCCATGCCAACACTCGAATTCATTTACTTAACTTTTCAAAGTGTCACAATTTAAGGTGATTTACCATTTTGAACCTGAAAAAAACATTCAAACCGAGATGCAAAGTTTTTAAATATGTATACATCTATATATTCGGAAATGGCGCCCTATAAAATGTGGTTAAAATCCACTTATAATGTCACCCCAAGATGCTCACTGTAATAAGATAAGTGTGGATTCAGGTTTTAGACACATTTCCTAATTTGGTCCTTGAATGATGTAATCTTTTATACAGACATTTGAAAAGGATTAAAATAGATAAGGCCTATGCGAAGTTGAGTTCCAGTCTGCATTATTAATAATTTTAACGATGACTGGTTTACAATTCATTCAATACTATAATATTCTTCACATTATCACTTTTTTTACCAGACAAATAATTTTTTCTCAAAATTTTAGGGGAGTCAAGA
>JAOTQE010021680.1:0-22208 GCA_025631205.1 Nesometra sesokonis | reverse complement strand
TGGACTAATTATGGTAAAACTAGCCAACGTGTTGGTTAGTTTTACCAAAAAAAGTCCAGTGCGATTGTGGCTTTAGTGTCACTTTTGAAGTTGGCAGAAGTTGCAAGAAATCATAAATCTATGATTATTTTATCCACAAGTGTCAAAATTTATCTGCGATACTTTTGAGACTTAACACATTCCAATACATCAACTCAACTCTGTCAACACATTTACACAATGTTCATTCCACAGTGTAATGGGGTTGCAAGTTATTAGTCAAATGTTGTTTGTGATTGTTTTTAAGTGAACATGTGATTAAATGACCTTTGTATGTACAATATAATTTTCTGCATGAACACATCACACCTGTTGAAATTATTAATGTTTTACCACATTTTTGGCATCTTTTCATGAATGTTTGCATTGTTTAAAATTAATTTATTGGCAAAATAATGGAAATATAGTAAAAATTACATGCAAATAACTTTCTAAACATTTTTAGATTAAAGGTACTAAGACACTTCTATCATGTGCAATTTGGGTCTTTGTTTTAAGATTCCATGGGCGATGCTAATTTTTTATTTGGAGAGGTACGGTTTTACCTTGGTGCAAACTATTTTTCTTGTTTGCTACTGTAAGTCATTAAACATTTATGAATGCTCTATGGCCTAACCATCTTCCCATCCTATGTCCTTGAAAAGGGAAAATTGGAGTAAAGGTAATTGCATATGTGAATAAGTGTACCATTTGAATAAGCAATTCGGGCGCTATACGCACGAAACGATGATTGATCTTATATGTACAAAGTATAATACCTCATGATAAAGACATCAGTACATAGCAATTATGAATGTTTTTGTGACACATTTTTGGTATCATTCCAAAATTCCAAGGTTGTCGAATTTTAACTTAATCGCCAGAGTCATACCATTTTTATTTGTTATTCTAACACAATGTAAAATTCTGTTGTTTATGACCATGATTTTTATTAAGAGGTATGTTAAGAAAATCATATCAAGGTAATTATGTAGACGAGTAAACCTGCGGGATTTTAAAGCTGAACTATAACTTTAATCTCTTAATAAAAAATGACTTTTTAGAAACGGGAATCAAAGTGTGATGTACAGCAAAAAATTTGTAACAATCATTAACTTCAATACAATTTTCTTGTTAATTGCTACAGTATGTTCAAACCTCAAAAAACTTTCTTTTATGATGACATAATAAAGGTTATTCCATTGTACGGGAATATTCATAGATTTATTATTTAGATAGTGAACTTAACACTGTATAATTGCAATCCCATATAGGCGTCTACTCAGTATTGACAGTCATCAGCCTTCATCACAAATATTTGAGTTAAATAATAATAACTGTTTTATAATTATTGCACTTTTAATGTTCTTTAGTCATAAAATGTACTGATGTATGGAATACTACATATAATGTACGTTTTCAGTTGTCTTTATACTGTTTTTGGATTAAATTTACTTCCATTTATTGATAAATCAGAAACTTTCATGAGAGGATGGGAGCACAATTTAGCTGTAGCAACAGTGTAGGAAAATATAAATTGCTAGGTCAAATGTAGCCTGTCTCACAGGCATTATGGTTGGGTTAGTCACTTTTATTGTTTTATTGCTTTTTAAGCGCTATTGATGTCCCATACTCACTTATTTTATTTTAGCCATAAGGCCTATTAAAACAATTCATGCGTGACCATTCGCACGGTAAAAACACGGTGCAAATAGTCACGCATGATTGAATTCAAAAGTCATGTAACACCATTGAATCACAAATTTTAATCAAAGTTTGCCATTCAGAATTTTATCTAGCCGGGCCTAGCCTGCGGTCTACCCTAGGCCTTGGCAACATGATGGAGGATTGCAACTATACGAGAGATAACAACTGAGTTTTTTATATGTACAAGACAAAATTACAATTGTGGCTTTGGAGTTTGGATATTACTTGTGCGTGTGGTTCAGTACTCTATAATATTGAACTGGGTAAAACAGCATAACTGAATAATAATATATCGTATCATATTAACAAGAGCAACCACTCACCAGGCTTCCACTGCGATTTCGGGTTCTAAAAGCACTTCTTCCATTATCAATTACCTAGTTAAGTAATTAAGTTAAGTGGGGTATAGCACATTAAAATTATAAGATATTTTTGTAGTAGTGACAAGGTAGCTTGGAAGAGAACGCATTTTGTTTTGTTTTGTAGGTCTAGGGACACCCTGGAGTGTAACTTAAAAAAAGGCGATGAACGTTGAGAATGGAGTCGAATTTATGTGTACAAAATTTCAAGCATGTCCGTTCAAAACTGGCGACGCTGGACCAGGTCTGTACTTCCACAGCAATTTTGAGAAGTAAAAGTCCTTCTTTGATTAATAAATACTGTAACACTAGTAGGCCGCATCTCATGTATTTAATGTTTTGTTTTTTAAGATCTTGCGAGAAAAAATGAAATGGTAGACAAGCTAATTTAAATACAGTAAGTGGAATGTTCATTCAAACAAAAATAAACAGTTAAAAAATAGCCATATCCTACTGTGGTAGGACTCGAACCCATTGACCTTCGCTTTTGTAGAACCGTCATGTTAAACTGTGTCTTAACCGACCAAGCTACTCATGTGCTTGTTAAAATTAACCATATTTTACATTACTTGATGAAATTCGTTTCTCGTCTTGTGGGTGTAGGGGACACCCTGGAGAGTAACTTAAAAAAAGGGCGATGAACGTTTGTTGGGAATGGGCTCTATGTGCAAAATTTCAAGCATGTCCGTCCAAAACTGGTGAGGCTGGACACGTTTAAAGTTGTAGTCACAACACCAACAACCCCAATAAGAACATACTGATGTTCAAAAGTCCACATAACGCAGACCTAAAGACACCTTATGTGCACAGGACTGACATAACACAATTGAGCTAAATTTTTAAAGATGTCCATTGTCTATTTCGCCGAAAACATTAAAATGCACTTTACTATCAGTGAAAAAGAATTTTCTAAGTGCGTATACATTTGGAAGAGTAAGGAGTATTGAAGATGTGAATAAAAAGTGCTATCAGAGAGATAAATCATCCCTAATTATTAGAAATAATATTAATTGATATAAAAGAAGTAGCAATAAAAAAGATTAATCTTATCCTTAATGACCTTGATCTAAACCATGGGACATCGCTAGGTCAGGGTCAATTTTTTAGTACCATAACAAATCTTTTAGCAATCACCTTTTTAGATAAATATTCTATGTTGTGTATATTTCTGAACACCTTAAAATGACCTTAATGAATATTAACGAGCTATGGGTCAATCAAGATATGCCATCAATGATAACTATTAAGGATAATTTGTGCCTAGGTTTCAATTTGGTTTTCTGATCAACCAGATATTATTAGCTATTGACCTCTTTAAAATGACCCTAAATTTGCTATACTTCAGGCTTCTTACAATTAAAAGTTGTGTTTAGAAATACTTCAGAAAAAGGGTTTGAGAATTGAAATACGGCTATTCAGAGATGGACCCAGCAATGGCATCCACGTTATTTAATCCCAAGAGCGGTAGGATCCTAGGGTTTTTCCAGGTTCCGCCAAACATTCCAGCCGGCATTTATGTTTCATGGGTTTTAAAGTTGACAAGCAACAAAAATTTTATTTTTGTTTTCCAGGTTTCCACCAATATTTTCAGAGGTTTTGTACCTATTTTGGAACATTATGTATAATTAAATTAGATTTATTCTAGATTTTCAAAAGTATTGTACTTAAAAAAAAAAACAGTTGGATTGATTGGTAGTAGGAAATTGAAAAAAAAAATGGTTATCTACTGGCTAAATTGGTAGAGTTGGAAAACGTAGTTGCACCCCTCTCTCCACATTAGGGGGAGAGGTGTAATGTACATAAATGCAGGCCAGGCATAATAGTGTAACATTGAAAGGGTATGAAACGGGCAAAATGAACAAAGAACCTTTTTTGTGCTTGTTAGAATCAAATTCCTAAACCACGCCAACTTAGATTTGGGAAAAGGCACCCCCACCTTTTGCTGGATTCTAAATCTGCCCCTATGTAAGTACTTGATGAAAACCCTTTTTTGTTTTGTTGGTGTAAGGAAATGTGCATTGTTGAAAATCGGCTAGTTCCATGTATACAAAATTTCATAGATGTCTGTTCAAAACTGGTGACATTGGACATTTTTTTGAGTTGTGGTGGCAACAACAACATCCAAGGTTTTAAGTGTCTATTATGGACAGCCCTAAAATTAATTTTTACAAAAGTTGTTATTATTTCCACACATAAAAATAAAGCAATACAGTATAACAAAATATTTAAGAAATACAAAATTATACAAATATTTTTATAAATGTTTTAAACCTAAATAGTATTTTATAAAAAGAGTGTGGATGGAGACCAAATAAGTGTGAAAAATATAATTTATGGCTTGGCCCCTTGTAAATCTTAAAATTCTGGTATGGCGCTGTAGCTTGGTGGTTAGCATGCTTGCCTTCCAATCCCGAGGTCCTGGGTTCAAATCTGACTGAATGCTACGTTGGTTCCCACGACTTAACAACGCCACTCCCCAAGTCTCATGATGAGACTTGGTTTAGAAAGCATGGAGTAAATCTCATCCTGTAAGTGGCAAGTGAACTTGCTGTTGGATGTGACACGAAATATAAAAAAAATATAAAATTTCAATCAATTCAAGAAAAAAATTTATTTTTCCAATTTTTTCATCATAGCCTATTGAACTCATTTGCAGTTCAACTAATAATTAAAAAAAATGAAATTGTTATTATGATTGTCTACAGAATATATAGTCTAGAAGCTAAAAATAACATTTTAAAAACCATGAAAACTTATGCCATTTTGAAGATTGCTTCATCCTCTAAAAAAATTCTCATTATTAAGGTAAAAGATGTTGAATATTGAACTTTTTTAATTGCACATGTCATCACTTGAACTTCATGTTCGGTGGACATAGATTGGAGATGTTAAAAATAGTTGGTACACTCAAATTTTGATTATCTTGTTCGTTTATAAAATTTATTTCATAAGGCTGTAGTAATTATCTTTTTAGTGGATTAAAAATGAGAATTAAATAATTTTAGTAAATTTGTATTTGATTAGAAGCTGATAAATTAAAATTGTTAGTGATTTGTATACAATTACAACAAATATATATAAAAAGCAAAGAAATATAAAACTGCAAAAATGCAATGATTATAATCTCATTGTAAAACAATATGTGGAAGAGCCAAGCCAAATGAGACATAAGTTGAACTGCTAGTTTTCCACAATAGGCAGAATTTTTTTTTTTTTTTTTCAAATTTTATTTTATTTAAAAAATATACAGTTCATACATTCAACTTTAATACTACCTTATGATCATAAAAATGTTTAAAAATGCTTAGTCAATGTATACTGATAAACAATTTTCAAATGCAGTTTTCTCAAAACTTACATTTTGATTGTTCGAAATTCAATCGTTCATAACTTTGCAAGGAAACATACTATGAAACTGATTTTTGTTGCATAACGATAATAATGTGTAGTTTTATAATCCATAAAAAAACTAAATTTTCAATTTTCCGACTTGTGTCTTATTTGGCTTGGCTCTGCCACATGTTTGATATTCATTATTAAAGGAAGGCCAAGATGCCTGCCTGTCATATTTCAAAATTTAGTACAAAACTTTAGCTTTAACTTGAACTATAAGTTATAATTTACTGCAGGCCTAAATCATAAATACAGTAAAGACCTAAAGTTTAAATTTAGGGTTGGCAAAATGGCAAGTGTCTTTAAGATACCTATAATATCAGTGGTGTATCCAGCGGTTTCAAGCGGCACCGTAGCAATCCCCAAAACCATTTGAGGACCCATCAAATAGGGCCATCGACAGTGTAACAAGATACAAAGTTGGATGAAAAAGAAGTGGAAAACAACGCTTTTTTGCTTGTCGAAATGAAACAGAGAAAATCGGGCCGCCAGATGCTGCACAAATTGGCAAAGAGTGCTGCTGGCACTCTCATAGTAGGATCCTGAATCCATCCCTTGATTATATACATTTCCAGTGGTTGAAAGTGTTTATATTGATTAGGTTCTCCACTACCAATCCTCTAGGGATGTTATTGGTTTTAACCTGTCATGTTTTCGGGCAGTGAAGATGGTCATAGTAATATTGTTAAGAAAAGTTTGTTACCACGATAACTAAAATTCTATCAGTCTGATTGATTTCACACTTGCAGATTGCAAGATTTTAACAAGAAGACGGGCCTTATTGATCATTTAGTTTTCAACCGTAAATACAGTAAATACAGACATCAAGTAAGTCTCGCTGACAAAAAAAAAAAAAAAAAGATTGGACTTTTGATTTTGATCATTTTTTGGATCTATCATTTTTTTGGTTCTAGATAAATATGACCCTTGTAATAATTCACACAGTGGGAAATTTGTACTTTACAGAATTCCGAAAAGGTTGTAAATCTATCTTCATTTTCTTTTGGTGTTGAAATTCTACCTTCATTTACCCCAAATTTTCTTGCCTAAAACTCAATAAATCAACTTGGTCATCAAAGGAATTTAATGACAATTATGTACTTCTATCCTACTAGTGTAAAGTTCAATATTTGTATTCAACTTTGCCTAAGAAGTGTGCCAATATTAACATGCAACACTCATTCATATATTAAAAGGGTTATGATTTGTAGTTAAAGGCACTATTATATTAAACAATGTTTAAAATATTTTTAAGCGAATTTAAAAATTGTTCACAATAGTGCGAAGAACTATAAACTATTTTTTTAACAATTAAGTAATGAATCCTTTCTTTTTTTTGTCGTATGTTGAATTTCCCATCCCCTTCACAGAGCTCCCAAGTCTCCAAGATTAGCCTGGAGTCTCCAGAATTTGTGCATAGTCTCCAGGACTCCAGAAAACACTCAATTTTCTCCAGGAATTTTAATTTTTCATGATTATCTCAAAGATTTTTTATAAATTAGTAATATAAACAAAAACATAAGTAGTATTTTTCATTTATTTTGACACTGAATGGTATTTTGAAGGTTCATTTGTCAATTATTGTAACAATATAATAGTAGACACATTTTCATGTGATTATCAAAGCATTGTTCATATAATTTAACTTTTAGATGCCCATATAGTACCCTAAAACAGTTAGAAACACTGGTTGACAAAATCTCCAGGATTTCTGAATTTTCAACTTGGGAGTGCTACTTTCAGTTTTCCATCATTCCTCAGTGAAGTTTATCCAGATTGTAAAACCTCTCAGGCTTTAATGATAATAAGTGGATATAGTGTGTATTGCCAGACCTCTTGCTTCACATTATTGGCCCGCCCCAAGAACAAATGCCTAATCACAATGCATTCCATAAGGTTTAAACTATAATTTGCACAAATGACATTTGTACCTTCCAGCTGACCACTTGTACTGCTGGGAGAGATGCAAGTGGGATAAAGTGTATTATAGGCTTACAAGCCTCCTTTGTGTACCTCTTGTACCATTGGATTTATGTTCCATAAGTCCTCATGTTCCTCTTACCGTTGTGTGTACATATGTAAAACAGGTTAATTATATATCCTTAACCGATATGTTTTATCCTGTATAAATATGTTTGAATAAAGAAAAAAAAATCCTTGAATTGATAATTTTCACTTACATCTTATAGTTCAATCAGAGCTTATATAACTGTTTAAAGCATGTGTTTTATCAAGGGAGGTTTGCTCAGTAACACTCCAGTTTGACGCACTATTTTCACCTAAAATAAATGAATTACTACTTCCCAACAAACATTTGATTTATTACATATTAAATAAGCAAATTGCTGTCAACATCGCACTTGGTTACTTGTCAATACAGGTTAGAAAATACTTCAATGCCTATATCACTCTTGACTGTCTGACAGTTAAAAGCGCTTTATTTCCGCTGCCTTTTATTTTCAAATATATAAAATAGTGAATTTCATAAAGCCTGGTTTCCATAAAAATCTCTCACTGTCACTACCGCGTGCCCATCACTGGATATATGTCCCTGATCGGTTCAATGAAGTTCAGTTTTCCCGATTTGTTGGGGAGAGATCATAACTATTGACAAACAATTATGGTCATCGATTTTTACGTGTCGTATATTAGAAGAGGAGTTTTGAAAACATAGATCGCGATTGCAGTTTCACGTCGATAAACTTTGATATTAACAATGAATTTAATCAAGCAATTCAATTATTTTGTCTATGAAAAATAGCATGTATAGAAAAGTGTGTGCAGAGGTATTAAAAAGATCCAGAACGACATTTTCAAGGTAAACAAGCGCTAGCTAGGCCTAGTAGGGTCCGGGTTTAGGCCTCGGTTAGCCCAGAAAAGAGGTGGTCTTGCCTTTTGCGGCAGTCTTTATTTTCTTCTTATCATCTGCTTTATGGTGTGACTAAAATTTAACGAGGTTAATTAGGCCTACAACTAAACTTATATTTACTATTTAGTAAGACCCTGGCCTCTAGCTCCTAGCCTAGGTTCATTATGAAATATGCATACTATCTATACGATCAACCCACAATTTAAGCGTTTCCAGAAATTAACTACTGACAGTCGGCGATAGATGTCGGACCAAATGTAGCGATTTAATGGAAACCGAGCTTGGCTAGATGGAGCTCTAGAACCACTCATCTGATTACGTAAATCAGGGGCGGTCGCAGGATAAATTTAAGGGGGTTGCCCAGAGTCAAAATTCTATAATTGGGGCGACCTGTGTCCCCGACGGGGTTCAGTGACGAATATGCGCACACAAATTATTTTCTTCCAGCACAAGAAATGTCAATATTGATACACGATGATATGGGATTTACATTTAGTATAACCATGCTGTACTACTTTCGGATTTTGTATATTAAGACAAGAAAACTATGAAGTTAAGGGTGTTGCCCGGGCAACTACGGCAACACCCCTGCGTCCGCCACTGTAAATAATAGATCTGTTTTGGTTATGTTTGGAAAAGTTAAATGCGCTTGATTATTTAAAAAAAATTTTTGTTAAGTTCTGAAGGGAATCGAACACAGGCATCAATTATATTCAAAGCATAAACTCCAAATCATGAATTTCAATTTTGAAAAACACCATTTTTACAATGATTGACAGGAAAAAGGGTCACTTTCGACGTTAATTCCGACATCAACAAAATACGATTTGGATCCTTAAATTTGGGTGCTCACAGGGCAACATTACTCGCGGCAAGATTTTGCATGTTTTTCGACCTGGAAATAAATCACACATTTTGTTTATTAAATTTTCGGGATTGTAATAGGCTTCAGAACTACTATATAAAAATTGCAGTTAAAAAGTTCTTTAATTTTGTTTTAATGAGATTTTAATTCGTTGTGAACATACACTGATTTCATTGCGCATAGCGCAGTAACAGAAATATAGAGGTGCAGTGTGATTTGAATTTTGTCATGATTTATTAACTTTTTTATAAAGATTCAAAATACAGTTTGAAATCAGCGATTTTGGAATAATGATCGACAGGAAAACAGGCTTTACAAACAAATAACAAAATGGTTGGAACAATTAATTTGTATATTTTCTTGAAAGGGATTTGAACCTGGGATTAAATTTAATAACAGGTTTCAAACAATGTGGCCATTGATTATCAGTCAACAACAAAATAAGATAAAATAACTGACACATGAGGGCACTTAGGGCTATATATCCCATTTGATTACTAAAATAATGCACTGTACTTCTGTAGAGAAACTGTTTTTATACATAATTTAGAGTGGTCGCATATACAGAGAACAGTCGAATCCAACGTGGCATTGAAAAAAAATTTGACTTACAAAAGTTTCGACTTACAGATTATTTAATGGAAAAAGTAAAAAATTGACTTTATTATTTTGTACTAGAATGTGATCGCTTAAAATTTCTCAAATGAAAATTTATGGTTTTAAGACTCCATAAAAGTGTAGTTTTAAAGATTTATATTCAGTAGAAGTGCAATGTTGGATTTGAAATGTTTTTCATTTCTGAGTAAACATGACGACACAGTAACATAGGTCTGCTATTCAAACTATTTCAACAATGCACTTTCAAGAATATCATTATACAAACTTACAATAAATAATATAAATGAATATTAAAAAAAATAGAAGAAAGTTCAAATAAACCATCTGGACGCGAGGGTGGTAGCCACTGACACGATGTGACCCAGACTATGGGAAGGTTTTTGGGAGGGGATTAGGCCCCATAAAAATGTATTAGGTAAAATTTATCATCCCCGCATGCATCACTTTTGGAGAAATCCCAATTTTACTCTTTTTTGCTATTCAAACAGTTGTTTTTTTCTGTTATATCCACTTGAAATGCTATGGAATCTCTTAACATAAACTAATAAAAACAATTCTTGAGCTCACGACGATGTACACAACTAGGAATAAGCCTACAATACTCGCTACAGGTTGGTGCGCTGATATCTGCGTTGTATTTGCGCGAGTCTAAAATAATGATGGACGATCTAATAGTCCAACATGAGATCGCCACAACAAGCAATCCTCATCAGTTTTTATGCTTTGGTAGGGTGATAACTAATAATAATTTTTATGGGTTTGCCATTTTTCTTTCTCTGTCTTGCAGTGGCAGCGCCAGGAACTTCCCGACAGCAAGGCAATACCCCAAATTGGTTGGAGTTGGGCGTGTTCCCAGTTTTCAGTTTGACAAAGAAAAATACGTTATTTACTGTATTTTGCGTGTCTTTTGTCTTTTTGGTCGTTTTGGTAGTGAGCCCCCTCTAGCCACCATTTTTAACATTGGTTCAGTCCGAAATGACCTGTCTGATGTAGTTGTATGGAATTTAAATTTTGTTTTAATTTGTATCATGTAATTTATAAATAGCCATGATGACATATGAAGCATTAAAAGAGAAATTTTATTAAATGCTTCTACCCTATCTTTTGGTACTCCATGCAAGCATTCCTTCAGTGCGAGTTGTGAGTTGCGAGTTACAAAATGTGAGTTGCGAGTTACAAAAAACACGAATTGCAAGTTAAATTACAGAATGAAAATGTGTATAATGCATATTTTATTCTTGTTCAGAGTTTGCACCATCATATTTATCAAACCAATTTAAATTCAGTGAACACTCTTTATACTAAAAATACCTGAAGCCAATCGTCTAATAATACTTTGATAATTCGTACATGGAACATTTCTCATGGAAAAAGAATTTTTCATTACAGAACCTCAGCATTATGGAATGAACTTCCAGTTAATATTTTTAAGATTTTTTTAATTTAGTTTATTGCAATTTTATACACCATGTATATTTTACCCCATTATTATTATTTCACATCCGTTCACTTAATTATATATTTTAAATTCTATTTTATTGTTACCAAATCTGGATCTCTTGGGAGACTACCCTTTGAAAAAAATAACTTCGTTAACAGGGTAGATAATGGTAGCAACGAGGTAGATAAAGGTAGTTAACAGGGTTAACCCTATAAAAACTACCATTATCAAGGGATACTAACAAGTACATAGGAAAATACAGCCATAATTTTGATAAACTTTCACATTGACCTTAAGGCATTAATACCATCAACAGAGAGGGTAACCATATACTACCTTACTAGGTAGTTTTCTGTGGTTTTAGGTAGATCTCCCTAGTAATTTAACATGGTAGGCTGTTATTTTTTTTTTCAAAGGGTAGAACTGATTGTGTTGAAAGAGTGCATTATCCACAATAAAGAAATGTTTGTAATGTATTGTAAAATTACGAACCAAAACATGATGGAGAGTAAACCATATTATTCTTTGGAGTATACTGCATTGCATACTTCTATTCAGAAATTGATAAGTGTACCATTTTATTGAATACTGTGTTCAACCAAACATAATATTGTAATTACCACCTTCTTGAACCTTCAATTAAACTAATTGACACATTTTTATCTCATCATTATTTTTCGCATTGCACCTGTTAATTCGCTCTTGGTTCTGGAGTTTTTTCTTTTGTTTTTTTTAAAGGACCCTGGATTGTGGTAGTCTTGGTTTTGGTAGGACCCTGGATTAACACCTGCAATACAGCTAATAATATTAAATTACAATAACATACTTATATTTTCTTATTATATGTTGTTTATCTATATCCTTTTGAATTACTGGATATGTTTTTTTTAGCCGTACAAAAGTTAAATATATTCTTTTAAAATTATCCATAGATCAAAACCACTATGTGTAGTAGTTAATTTATTACTCCAGAATCCATCATGGACCTTCAAGTGAAGGAGTGATGCAAAACTGAAAGTAATAAAATCTAAAAGTGTTTATTAAGGTTATAGGTAGTGGACAGCGTGGGATAACGCTGACCAGGGGTTCCTTTGTACTCGGACCATTGTCAATTGCTTGTCACATTACTGGTCAAGTTTCCAATTTTTATATTATATTATGGCCAAATTTCAAATTGAATATTAAACTTAGAATTGGATTTCCTTCCAGTTTCAATTGTCCTTTCACGCTAGCAGTGAATCTCAATTATAGTGATAAACTGCATTTTAACAAATGAATAATGTAAAACAAATAATAACCCATTTATCTACAAATAAAATATAGCAGGGTATGGACCTAAATTCACTGTATTTTATTAGGTAATATCAGATGCAATGATATTTTGTTATCTCATGATAAGATTAAGTTGTGTGCTAAAAAAAAATACAGTTGGCCTATATACAATGCAATACCCATTGGAAGAGGATGTACATTATTTACGAAGTCTGTCGAAAAAATGAATAAGTTGAAGGTAATTGAAGATAAATGTCGCTCTTTCCATAAATTATACCTATATGTTTGAAATGCATGTTTTGGCATTGAAAGTGATAATTGCACCGTCGGTCGGTTGTTGAAATCTGACACCGTTATTGCACCGTCGTCGGTTGTTTAAATATGAAGCTGTTATTGCACCGTCACCGGTTGTTTAAATCTGAAACGGTTATTGCACCGTCAGCCGGGTGGCCAAAAATGTTAAAATGGTCCGCGATTTATTTTTTCCGTACGAGAGTTCCTACGAGAGTTTCTCCATTTATTGTAAAATGTGTCTTGGATGAATGAGGCTAGTTTTTGGGTTAGGGTCTAGTATGTTAAAAATAGCCATATCGGCATGCTGATTTGTAGCTTAAATGGTAGCTCTACAGACTGTTAAACAGAAGTTCCCGAGTTCGATGCATAGGCAAACCAAACTAAATTTTTAACAGTTAACGCTTTCAGATAAACAACCAGCCGATGGTGCAATAACTGGTTCAGATTTAAACAACCGGCCGACGGTGCAGTATCCTTGGCCTTTGGCATTTCTACAGTAAAATAAGTTTTACACAAAATTACTTACAGTTTCAGTTTACCCAAATCAATTTTCACCACATTGGGACTAAATTCCTATAATCGGAATATTGTATGGATAGTGTTACATAATATTCTTCTTGAGCCTCTGCATCAACTGTAGTTTAAGGTCATGTTTCTAGTGAAAAACGTCAAAAGCATGAGCTTTTAAAACGTGGTTAAATTATTTGAAATGCGTTTCTATTGAAAAGTTACATCTATTAAATCACAGTAACGCAAATAGTGTAAGTGGGCGGTGCATATATTTTTATGATCACGAATAGAACTTGAAGTTGACCTTGCCCTGTCCTGCCGGTATACGTACCTCAATCTTGTAAAGAACATCGTTTTGGGGACAGGTTATTCGCTACCTGTTATTACCTTGGTGGAGACTCTTGATTTTGTTATTTGTGTGGTTGAAAACCTCTTCTGCGATACCGCTTATAAACTGTTTCCAATATACTTTTCTTCACCATATTTCCAAACAGCAAATTTAGCTATTTCATTTGTTGACATTTTATATAGAATTGTTACAGGCCTGTACACTAAAGAAATTCTTAACAAAATTTAAATTTTTGTCAGTAACAGGTCATAACTGAATGGTATTGCGTTGTAGCTGTAAAGTGAACCGCAAAACATGTGTTTTCTGTAACGCAACATTATAACTAATGTGTGTTAAAACAGTTATTGCAATTTTAACCATGTTTTTATTTTTTGACCCATTTCTAGTAGACAAAAACATGTTTTTTAATAACCGTTTTAAAAACACATGGTTTATTCCTCACTAAATACATGCCATTTCAGGTATGTTTGTAATTTATGAACTAAATGAAAAGTGCTTTTTTATGTCGTACAAAATATAAAAATATAAATAGTGTAAAAGTAGCACAGGGTGTTTTATAGAACTGGCGTATAGACTATGTTCCATTCTTCCAATTTTTGGTAATATTTGTTTATAAGCACTATGTGTTAATTGAAATAACTTTTTGGGGATATATTAACATTTAAGCGTTTTTGTTGCTTTTTAAAATCTTTTCTATATGTTTGTTAGGCAAATGAATGAATTAGTAATTAATAAGCCCATTGACTTAAATTTATCAAAGAGTTCATGAGAACTTTGTATTGCAGCGAAGTGCTCCATTTACTGTGCAATATATACATCTCTTGTTAACAGTACTTTTTAATTCTGTTAAATTGAGTGAGCGTTTTCAACATCCTATTAAGATTTGCTTGCCAAGCATCTCAATAAATAGAATTATGATGTTTACACATTTTAAGATTTTTGATGATTGAAATTCCATTCCATGTGTTTTTTTTCTAATACCATAAAGCTATTTATGTTTGTAGACGTTTATTTTTATTATTTTATCAATATATTTTGTGCCATTTTTTTTTTGTTTTTAATAACCAAATTGTTGCGATGAAAAATGAATCACATAAGGCCCGCTCACAACAAATTGATGCAACAGGCGATAAGCAATACAACAAATCATTGAAAGTGAAATAACAAAAAGGGGCTTTGATTGAATTGATATATCATCGCACGACAAAACGACAGGCGACACAACTTTTTTGAAGTTAAAAAGTTTTCAACTTGCACCACCGCGCGACCTTTTGTTCTCCGCTCTCTCAAAGCTGTCACGTGATACTGAAAACAGTGAGTTATTGCTTATAAACATTTAACTAAAATATGAATAGGGAGTTGTAACTGCCCTCAGTCCTAGTAGTATACATGTATGTTAATTAAACCAAAAACTTGTGATTAAAGTGAGGCCTAGGCCAGGATTGCACACTGGAGAGAATTGGCATTGTATGTCCTGGGTTGTGGGGACATACAGCTACTGTATGGGATAGGCTAGACCTAGACCAATTGTGACCGCAGTGCCGAGCAAGATTACAAGAATAGGGCAAAGCAATCAACGTTGAGAACTAAATTAAATTAAAAATGTAATTTGAACCCTAAAATAGGCCTAGACCTATGCCAGCCTACGAAAAAAGAGAGACAGGCCTAGGCTAAAATGCATCGTGATCGCCCGCACTTTTTAATCTCAATTCCTCATCATCATCGGCTATCCGTCGTAATCAACGATGACCTGGAGAAAACTTCAGTTTGTTGATGTCTACGGTGGGTCTTTCTATGCGCTAGGAGCCCTGCGGCAAAGAGTACTTTTCGCTGGCAATCTGGGCATTTAAAAGTGACCCTCTTTAACTTCCTCTGGTGATGTAAGGCCCTTTTTTCTTTGTATAGTTGTTCTTTTTTTATCTTCCATTATTTTTGTTGAGCTAGCCAGGCACTGTCTCCATTTCACTCTGTCCTGTGCTGTTTCCTCCTAGGAGTCAACTTGGATGTTTGCAGATTTTAGATGCCTTTTTAAAACATCATTATAGCGTAGTCGCTGTCCCCCAACCGCATGTTTTCCATTGCAGAGTTCGCTATACAGGACAGCCTTGGGATAGCGAGTTTTATCCATGCACAGCACGTGCCCAGTCCATCGAAGTTGGGCGACAGAGGGCATACCACTCTGTGAAGGACTTCAACATTTGAAATCTTGTCCTCCCAATTTATGTTTAAAATCCTGTTCTGTATTGTGTCTGAATCTCAATTCCTAATCCGATAACACATTATTTAATTGATAAACAATAATAAAGTGGTAGTCTGCTTTGCTGTTCGCTGGCCGCGCCGAGTCGGATGTACACCGTGGCACCAGCGCGCCATCTTCACGACTTAAGTTTTGTGATGACGTAATGTACATTTTAATTTACCAAAAAAGGGTAGGATTCGCATGCAAAAGCGGTAGGTAGGAAGGTTGAAAAAGCGGTAACCTACTTCCAAGGATTGTGTTTTGATTGTGTTACTGTTTCTTGAGCACTTTAGGTGGATATTGTGTTGTGTGGCCGACTTCTGTCTTTGTATACAATGCCAACTGCCCATTTTCATTTTTCAAATCTTTTTACCACTGTTCCGTGTTGATGGCACTTTAGCCTCTGTTCCGTCTGAATTTTATTATAATGTTCAACGTCTCTGCTCAATCATTCCTTCATTTCTTCTTCTTCTTCTTTCCTCACTTCTTCTATTGGCTCCCATTTATGATAGTCCTTCAGATTTCTCTTTATCACATTCGTTCAACGCCATCTTGGTGGAGATCAGCACATTATATATCAATGTTCATAATCGTCATCATTATCACCAGCCAGGGCCTTCCTGCTTCTGGGCAAAGGCCTCTCCCAAATCCAAATTTCTATCGATGGTATATACTTTCATTTCACCCAACCAAGTGTAATTTCTGCCAGTTTACTCTTCTTCGTTTTGTTTACAATCCTGAATGTTTTATCATTTGCTACTGTACCATTCATCTATCAACATTACTCAGTTACTCACCATGATGCTTTCTGAAGCTTTCCTTAAAGGGCAGGTTCACCCTAAAAAATTACTATTCATTAGATGTTTTAGTTAATCATAAAAAGTATATTCAACCCTATTTAGTCTCTTGTATTAAAAAGTATAATAAAAATAAACGTTATATTTCATCCCTATTCTTTTACACACAAAATAGCAAAGTGGGTAATTTTTATTATCAAATAAAAATGGCTACTTTACACTATAAAAAAACATCAGAAATGAACAATTTTGGTTAAAACACAAGAATAGTATTTTTCTATATATTTCTAGAATGACTGTTGAGTTTTCACAATTTATTTAAATAAAATTTGTGTGTAAAAGAATAATGATTCTATCTTGTAATTTAAACTATCCCCCCCCCCCCCACTTAGCAATTGTTGTCTATTTCACCAATAATTATGGTAGGTAAAATAAATCGTAAAAATTTTGAAACAGGCTGAATATACTTTTTATGATAAACTAAATCATATAAGGAAGATAATTGTTTTGGGTAAACCGGCCCTTTAATATTTACTGGTAAATCATGAAAATTAAAGGTTTGCAAAAATTTAGGATCTTAAAATGAATAGACTGGAAGAGTAATCGGTTTTTGGTATGAAATCCATGTAGACAGACAAGAGTATTAGCACAATTTGTTTTCCTTATGATGTAAGCTGGATCCAAAGTATTAATATTACACTTGACATGTGTTGTCAACTATTTCGCTATTATAAATGGAAGTAAAACTTTAAATAATAAATCTAATCAACAAGGAAATTAAGTAATTGCAAGTTTTTTAATTTGTTGTAGAAAGTTTCACACAGTAAATTCATCATGGTTGGGTTTGCAAAATTTTCTTGTGGTGTGTTTTTTCTTTGTTGTCTCCACTAAACAAAGATCAAGAGGACTATAAAACGGGCTCTATATGTGTGTCTGTGTGTGCTCTCAAAATTCAGGAAAAATGTTACTTCTACATTTCTTAGCAGATTTTGATTCTTTTTGTTTTTTTTTTTCTGATGGGGCTTGGTATGGGGTGGATGCTTACAAATTCTGAAATACATTGATTAATACAAACTTGTAAAAGTACTATTTTTCATAAAATTTGTATAAGTTTCCCAGAAAATTTTGATTATTTTTGTTTTATCTGATAGGGCTTTGACAGACTTCTCGCAGAATTCAAATTCATCATTTACACAAATTAATTAAAAAGTCAAAAAAATTTCAAAGTGGATTTTTATTCTTTTTGTGAAACCTTACATGCCAGTTCACAGATCTAATCTCTAAGCAGGAGAAAAATTATGCACCACGTAATAATTTTACATTGATCAATTTTAAATATCTTTAGGAAGAAATCTTCGATTCACTTGTACCTCTAGCTTGAAAAACTGTGTTGGAATGCGCTTCCCAACGTGTTGGAATGTGCTTCGCAACTCGTTGCAATGCTCTTCCCAACGTGTTTGAATATGCTTCCCAACTTGTTGGAATTCACTTCCCAACTTGTTGGAATTTACTTCCCAATGTTTTGGAATATGTTTCCCAACTTGTTTGAATGCACTTACCCAACTTGTTGGAATTCCCTTCCCCACGTGTCAGAATGCGCTTCCCAACATGTCGAAATGCGCCTCTCAATGTATTGGAATTCGCTTTGTGTTGGAATGCACTTCCCAACATGTTAAAATGTGTCTCAGGTCGTGTTGGAATACGTTCCTAACATTTTGCAATGAGCTTCCCAACGTATTGGAATGTGTTTCACAGCGTGTTGGAATGCGCTTCCCAACATGTTTAAATGCATTTCCCAACATGTTGGAATTTGTTTCACATCCTGTTGGGAATGCACTTCTTAATGTGTTGGAATGCACTCCCAGCATGTTGAAATGGGCTTTTCAACGTGTTGGAATGCATTTCCTAACTTGTTTGGAATGCACTTCCCAACGTATTGGTATACCTTTCACGTCGTGTTAGAATGCGTGGCACATCTTGTTGGAGTACACTTCCCAACGTATTGGAGTATGTTTCACAGCCTGTTGGAATGCACTTCCCAACATGTTGGAATTTGTTTCATGTCCTGTTGAAATGCAATTCTTAATGTGTTGGAATGCACTCCCAGCATTTTGAAATGCACTTCCTAACTTGTTGGAATGCGCTTCCCAACGTGTTGGAATGCACTTCCCAACGTGTTGGAATGCGCTTAAAGTTGTGTTGGAATGCGTTGCACGTCATGTTGGAATATACTTCCCAATGTGTTGGTATGCATATCACATCGTATTGAAATGCGCTTCCCAATGTGTTGGAATGCATTTCCCAATGTGTTGGAATGCGCTTCCAAACTTGTTGGAATGCGTTTCACAATCATGTGTAGGGCGAGTACAGTGCTGGGTTACTTAAAACTCTTTCATTTTACTTTATTAACTGCTATGCTACTTACAGTAAAAAAATAGCTTATCCTTACCTTAAAATTTCAGAGGAAGACAAAAAGATTTTTTTAAGCCCAAACTAAAATATAATATTAGTTTGTTGACTTCTGACTTACCTTGTCATTCATGTGCTGCATAAATAAAATTGGAACATTCCTAATGGTGCCAACATTTTATGCTTGAGGACCAATATAATGGGGTTAAACATTAAGGTCAATTTACTTGCTCAATAAAAATGTTATTTATTGCAAATGTATTGCGAAAACATTGTGGAATTTTGCAGTAATGTGTTGAACAAACGCTGGAACATTATTTTTGATGTTGATGCTTACTAAATTTCTAGCATTGACATACTTAGACAGGTTTAGAAGGGATTGACCTCTTTCTTTAAACTTAATAAAATTGGAACATATTGGAATTAATAGTTGATTTGATAAGTGTTGATCTAAACACGGCTATTTATGGAATACGGCAAATAAAACGTTTGCAAACATGATTCTACGTATTTGTTGCATTTCGGGTTGTAAATAAACAGTACATGTAAAATGTTATATGATGGTTATTAAGAAAGCTTATACATTTTCCTTTTCAATGAAAGTAAGAACAAAGAATAACAAAAAGGAGGAGTTAGATTCTTTAATAATTGCTGTATCCAAAGACTCACACAGCTGCTATTTTTAAATGTGTTAATTATTCACCACAGTCACTTGGTTTTTGTCTCACCAAATCAAGAAAAAAGAAACGGTTTCTCCTGTACTCCCCAGGCCTCATTAGTGTAGGCTGCCTTAGCAATTCTGTCATGATGTCAATGCATGAAGTCCTGTTTTCCACAAACAATACCTTCGGGCTTCTACAGTCACTTGGGAAATGTATTCTGCAAATTTCACACTATATAAATATCGAATGCCTTTGAGGGAATACAGTACTGAAAAATATTGTACAAACTGTGGCAAAATTATGAGCAAATCAAAGATTGGTTACTTTATTTATTAATTTATTAATTAATCAGACGAGTTGTCCAGGAGTCTCACCAAGCCTCAGATAAAACATTCCAAAGTGGTAATTAAAGGCATGCGTTTTTTTTTCAACTTGAAATCGGCGCAAAAATAAAACCACAGTTAAAAATGCGTTTTAAAATGTATATTATTTCTAGTGTGTTTTGCCATTCGCTTTTAAGGTGTAACACCTGTTTCTGACACGATTGATCTTTTGTTTGAAGGTTCTTCTGTAGTTCACAGGAGATTCCACCATTAGTCCTGTAACAATTCTATAGAAAATGTTGATAGATGAAATAACCAACTTTATGCTTTGGAAATAGAGAGAAGAAAAGCAAAGTGAAATGATCGTCAGCCTATCATTGAGATACCGTTACATAAAAGCACATTGCAGAAGTAGTTTTCAATGAATTTTTTGGGAATGGGGTCCAATTTATGTGTACAAATTTTCAAGCATGTCCATCCAAAACTGCCGATGCTGAACCCTTTTAAAGTTGTGGTTGCAACAACACTAACAACAAAAAATGAGTGAGCCTCTAAGGTCCGCTTCGCGCGAACCTAACAATATATCAACCTTGTTTCTGGTCAATTAGCCCTTCACTTACCTCCACCAAATTAAGTCATTCACCACCTCATCAAAAATAAAATGTCCAAAAGACCATTTTTTTACTATTTAATTTATTTCTACTTCTCATGCAATATATTGGGAAATTCATTGCAAGCAATAAATAATGCTACATTACAAACATTTTTAAGAATAATAATTTAAATTTTTGTTAATAATCAGACCTGTTTTGGCAAGAATCATGTATGTAATCACGTAGTCCATTCAATTGTCAGTAAATTGTATAAAATATTATTTATATACCTTGTTGTGACCTTAACTTGACCTCAACAGATGTAGGTCATTGGGGTCACATCAGTAACACCCTTGGAAATTGATGTTATGATCACCTGGTCATATGATTGACTACAGGTAATAGTTTAATACATTTTTGCACAAAGTTAAATATAGACACCATATTGTGCAAAGGTAAACAAATTTCTGGTAAGCTTAAAGGGGCTCTGGGATTATCATTTAAAGTCCGTAGAACTGTTAGTTAAACCTAACTGATGACAATTCCACAACACCACCTGATTCAGTTTGTTCTGGAGCAACCCTGAGATCTTACCACTGTTGACATTTCAAATGTTGGTACAATAGGTATGCTATGTTAGAATGGTTCTATAGATTTATCCATAGAAAGCCCCCCTTAAATATGTAGATACTACCGTACCTTCCAACTGTCAATGCCTGCCAATCACCAATAGTGCACCGTCTTTCAGATGAGACCTTAAGCCATTGGTCCTGTCTACAGCGTCGCTCATGTGTACATTAAAGAACAAAGTGGTTGTCTTCGGTGTACTGCCCAATCACCTCCAGAAGAACCCCATTTTAATTAAATCCTCTGACTTTTCATGCTTTATCGTTGGCGCCTCACGACACCGAATAAATCAAATTTTTAACCCTCGCCCTACTGAAGTGGGAAGAGGGTATTGCAATGAGCTCCGTCTGTCTGCAGTCTGTCTGTGTGCCTGTCTGTCTGTATCCATATCTAAAAAATTGAATAAAATTAAATAGAAATATACTAAAACACAACAATCATATTTTTTACTAAGATCTAGATGGATTAAAATTATTATTAGCCCAAATTATAATTTCTGTGTAATTATATGTACATGTACTAGCAGCCTGGGCTAAATATAATTTAGACAATGGGGCAGGACCATATGTTTCTCATTCACTTTGTTTTTGTTTGTTTTAATAATTATCTTCCTCTTGTTATATCTCTTATCTATTTTGTTCATGTTTTTTTTTTATTAGTAAATGTTTTTGAATTGAATTGAAGATTTGTTTACATTGTACTACATGTATTTTACTAATGTTTGTATTTTTAAAGGTGAAGTGTAGAATTAAAGTTTTTATGGAAGTACCTATAGAACAATACACCGAATTAGCGACCTTGTTTACATCTGGATTCGTGGGTATAAATGTAAATAGAGGGCGCTATTTTCTATACTTCGCTGT
>JAOTQE010021669.1:0-10635 GCA_025631205.1 Nesometra sesokonis | reverse complement strand
AACACCCCCCCCCCCCCACCCACCAGAATTTTGATTAAAAATGTTACTTATCAACCGTAAATACTAAGGTCGTGAAAACAAATATTCTGGCAAAATACAGGAAATGACATTGCTTGTCAAATTCAAAACCTCAAATGCACCTTGAAACTATCTTTTTTTTTTTGCAATAGAATTCATTTCGCTCCTTTGGAAGGGGCGGATCAAGTAACTTGGAAAAGTGATTATAGTCCGTACCGGACATCTGCTCCATCACCCCAGACCCCCCTATGCACACCAAGTAGGCCTATCGTGAATTCAATGAGCTCTAAGTGCGGCTGTTAAAAGTCATGGTTTGTTTTTTTTTTACGAATGAGAAAATAAGCGAGGGGCTTGTTTTAAAACAATATTTTTGGTAAAATTGATCCCCTGGCTGAATTATTTCATAGCCCTACGCTATAGCGGTTGCAACTAACTATCAGCTATCAGAATCTGATTGTACCACCTAGGCATCTTAAGTTTTAATAATGACATCATCTTACAAGAGATTTGTAATAGTCGGTGTCGCAACTTTACGAATACGAAAACAAAATAAAACGGGTCATAGGGCCTATCTTGTGACGTTTGAGTAGAAATTAGGCCTAGGCCTACTTTTATATCTGTCACAGGTGGTCAATATTTTAGGACGATCATCAACGATTCGTAGATGGAAAATTTGATATATTTTTTAACACATTTAGCACATTTAAAAAATTAAGGTTGACATATCCGTATTTCGTAAGTTTGCGAAACCTCTCTCTGTCAGCAATGCCTGATTCGGTTAGTTAACACATGGGAGGGCGCTATCAAATATTATTTTTTTGATGTTTTTTGCGTAAGATAAAAGATGAAATGAAAAAGGTGAAAAATGAAGAAAATTGAGAAGTTTTTCGAACAAAAAAAACTTGATCACAAGTTTAAAAAAGCCGGTGAAGGTCATAAACTTACTGATGAGCGACCAACAACTTCACAGTAAGTGATTTCGCACATCAGCATACAAATTAGGCCTAGGCTTAGGCATAGCTTGTAGTAGCTCTGGTGGGCCAAGCCTTGCTTGGCTTGGGCTTAGCTGAGGCTGTCCCTGGGCCTAGCAAAACAATGCCTAGCCCAGTCTGGCGTAGGCCCTACTAGGAGGCTAGGTCTATGCCCAAGCCTAGTTCTAAATAGGTGTAACCTCAATGTTAGGCTACCGGTCATAATTAATAGCCGGCTACGAAAAAGTAATTAAAGAATATATTCGCACGCTGACACATGCGAATAGCTTATTTGCACGGTGACTTGCAAATAAGAGCTTATTCGCATGCTGATGTGCGAATAAGAAGTTACTCGTACGTTGATGTGAAAATAAGATGTTATTCACACGCTGTTCTGACTTCTTTTTTTTTGGTTAAAACCTGGTTTTGTTGGAGTAATACTGTTTTTTTTTCATCCAAGAAGTCACTTTTTATTACTACTAGGCCCAGGCCTGACCAAATCCCTGATGCAACTTGAACATTAATTATAGAAATGTAAATAATTACCGTATTAATAATAAAAAAAATAATCATTTTCCAGCCGAGAATGATAAATTAATAAATTTTTTATAAGGGCTAATATAATAATAAGGGCAAATAGAATTGATTATTAGATTATCACTCCCGCGCGCGTCAAAAAATTTGTAAATTTTGACGCGGTAAAAAAAAAAATCTTTGTTTTTACCGCATCAAATTTTTGGTCACCCGTCGCGAAAATCTGCGATCGCCACCGGACGCCGTTCCTTCAAGTTGAATGTTCATTTTCGTGGCTATACTTACAGCATCAAACTTGTCCAAGGAGCTAATAAAGTTTACGATTACAAAAATTGGTGTTATCTCTGTTTTTTAATTGTAAAGTATTAATTTAAAAAAAAACAAAAAAACCTCCCTCCCTCATCGATTTTTTAAAAAAAAAGAGTGATAATCTAATAATTATTTCTATTTGCCCTAAAGCAGACCTAATTGAAGTTTTGCAGGCTCCAACCCTCCCGATTTGTCTGGGAGTCTATGTTCACTCTGGGGTCACTTTTTTCTTAGCCAAACTGACTAAAGTTTGCCAATTTTTTTTAGCCAAATTATAAATTCTTTAGCCAAATTTTTTAAAATGATAAAAACTGATTAAAATGGCTAGAAAATGGACAGTTTTTGGCGATTTTCATTTAGCCAATTTGGCAAAAGAGGTCATTTTTATTTTAGCCAAATGAGAATTCTAGTAGCCATTGGTGACTTGGTGAATGAGAGTGAGCATAGGGAGTTTCCGAAATGATAACAGTTTCATGATTTTTTAAAGCAATCTCTCGATTTTCTGTTGAAATTTAAACAAGTTCTAGTACCATAATTTAACTTAGAATAATATTTAATCAATAAATACAGTACTTTTTAAATAAATATTTGCGTATTTGTGTTCTAAGTTTATCGTAATTCACGCTAGTTAACCGCCTGCAGGACTGTTTTTTCAACTCTTTATAAAATGCATTAGAAGGCACAGTATTTTAAGATAGACGGCGCACTTTAAAAATTGTCCGAATTTTAGACCTCAGTGGTTGGAACGTTTGTGTCAATGAAACAAATTTGTGAAATATGTATACTTTTTATAAAATACAAAACAATTCATATAATTATTTTAGATATGCTTTTGATTCTCTAAATAAACATAATTTTGGTTTTGTTTGATTCATTTCAGTTCTTCTGCTAGTAGTAGTAGTAGTAGGCCTCAATCTGCACAGAGGCAACCGTCAACAGAGGGAGCTCAGATGGCCGGTATGGCAGCAATGGCTCGTTTTGAGAAGCCTAAGCAAGAATCACAACAAAAGAAAGCCATTCAAAGAGAGGGTACAAAAAGATTCACTACTATTATTCTCAATATGATCAATGGCATCATTTAATAATTGTCATCATTATTATAATCATTAACATCAATACATAACTGTAGTATATGGTTGATACAAGTCCTTGAATTTCTTGAAAGTCCTGGAAAAACAAGCATGCTTTTCCAGTACTAAAAATCCTGGAATATTCTAATTGTCCTTGAATGTCCTGGAAATTTCATATTGAAATTTTGTTGAGGTAAAATATAGCTATTTTCAATAAAGTCCAAAGGTTCATTTTATTTTTTGAACCACGCATGACAAGACAATTAAATGAGTTTCCTTGAAATTTAGAAAATATGACCGGGAATGTCCTTGAAATATTTTAGTTGTTTTAAAGTGTATGTACCCTGGTATTATTATTATTATTATTATTATTGTTATTGTTATTGTTTTTTTTTCCATAATACAAATAAAAACAATTACAACTCGTAGCCAAAGGTAAAATTGCTTGTCAATTTACTTATCCGCCATCTCTTTGTTCAGATCACTAATATCAGTCCTCGTGTCTACAGTTTATTAGAATTTTTAATTGGAATAGCCTACTGCAGGAACGGTATTAGGTACTTTAATTTTGTACTTTTTTTTCTCTCTTTCTTATGTTTGATGTGTATATGATATACACCATGAGCCTGAAATAAGTTGAAAGGAAATCAAATGAAAAAAATTAAAGAAAACTGCCAAAATCCTGATGGTTTTTTTACTTAGGGCATGTTCAGATTCATAGCTTAAGTGGTGCAGAGTATAACAAGGCATAAGGTAATGAACAGGGTTTTTTTTATTTAATTGTCCAATGCGCGACACAAGGTCAAAACCATTCAAGTCTACGAGGCATGCTCCATATCTAAGTTTATCTGGGTGTTTGCAGGAAGCGCAAATTACACTCCGGATTAGTGACGTATGCTAATGGTCGGCTAGTTCAGACACAAATAATCATACACTGTGTACGTTACGCTCCTCTTACTAGTCGTTGAGTCTGAATATACCCTTAATTACAACATAATTCATTACATCAATGATAATTTATCATATCATTGTTACTTTTGTCAGCTCAACGGCAAATAGAGAAAGAAGAAGCTGAAAAAGCAGCAAACTCAGCCGCAAAAGCAACACCAAAACCTGTACCGACGTCAAATGTAAGTTGAAAAGAAACTTTTAATCAAATATAATTTTTTATTGTTTTGATGGTACAGTTGAATCTCCATGTGCAGACACCTCTCGTAAGCGGACACCTCCCATAACGGAAACTAATTCAAAGACCTGTTTGTTCTTCCTATCTAATCAGTGCATTCGGTACCTCCAGTAAGCGGACACCTCCCGTAAGCTGACACTTTTCCCGGACCCAGGGGTGTCCGCTTACAGGAGGTTCAACTGTATTTTGATAGTGTATTATAAACCCAGCAATCTCTAGAAATATGTAACTGAGAATAACAAATTGAAATTCTACTTATATTTTGAGGTATAAAATTTTGATTTATACAGTACAACACAAACAATGTTTACTTAGTCAATTTAAAAGAAACTGTATTAAAACAACAACAGTAGTGTTTGACCGTGTTATCAGCTTTATTCCAAAATCGTCGATCCAAAATGCCGTTTTGAATCTTTATAAAAGAAATATTGTTAAAATTCAATCATACTGGAACGCTATATTTCCGCTATTTACTATGCTGTGCGCAACGAAATTCATAAATCTTCATGACGAATTAAAATTGCAATAAAACAAATTTAACAAATTTTTCAAGTGCAATTTTTATATATTAGTTAGATAATTGAATATTTTATGTTCTGAAGCAAGCTACAACTACCGAAAATTGAATAAACAAAATGTGAGATTTAGTTCTAAGCCCAAAACATGTAAATTCATGCCGCGGGCAATGGTGCCTCACAGGCACCCAAATTTAACAAAATCCAATTTTCAAAAATTAACGATCGAAAACGCCGTTTGAAATTTCCGTTTTTGGGATTAACGATCGACAGGAAAACAGGCTTAATGACTGTAAATACAACTTAATTTTACATCTTCGTCATATGTGTAGTTCTGAAAATGTGTCATTAGGCTGACCCACACCTGATTACCTAACATTCAATTCTGAATTATTAACACATTATCCTTGAGTGATTCCATGGACAGCAAAATAACAAATAGCCTACTGACTAATGAAGACAAATAAAAGGTTAATGAAGATGTGAAAAATGTCCCTAATCCCATTAAAGATATAGAGATACAGTTGAACACCCTTGAGTTGAACACCCTTGAGATACAGCGGACACCCTCAGGTCATGTAAAAGTGTTCACTTATGGGAGGTGTCTGCTTACGAGAATTTCGGGCAATAGAGGGCCAAAGTTTTAATATTATGTATACGTCCTTATGTCTCGGATTTTACAGCCTTCTCAACACAAGGCACCACATTCTATATTTTATTGAATATTGTTTATCATTTTTAAGATTTGTTTAGTAATATGATTCTCAGCGATTACAGTATAAGAACATTTTGTACAGAGATTTGCATTCGTTGTACAGAAAATTCACTAAATCTTCCAGGATGTCTGCTTATGGGAGGTAAATTAACATACAACAAATCTAAATTAGAAAACAAAACATGTCCGCTTACGGGAGGTACTAAATGCACTGATTAGATAGGAAAAACAAACAGGTCTTTAAATTAGTGTCTATTATGGGAGGTGTCCACTTACGAGAGGTGTCCGCACAGGGAGGTTCAACTGTATTCTAACATTAGTTTTTGGAGAGCTTGGTGGTCTAATGTGTTGAGTGCCTTGAAATTTCAACCAATGTACCTTGATCGTCCTCTGGACTGCAAGTGCAGATATTCTAGAAAATGTGGGTATATTTGTTATTTGTGATGGTAGTATGTGTGATGTAAATCAAATCAGATTGGCTGAAAAACACAACAGAAATGTAAATTAACATTTTAGTAGGAATTTCAAATTTGTAATATTAAAACAGAATAAAAATAAACTTTGAATAATTATACTTATCTTTTTCATACCTTTTTCTTCAAGAATCCAGATGGTTTCAATGATAGCAGTTCTCCTGTCTCTGTTGGTGGCGTATTTTATACATGTGCACTCAGCACTGATAGAGTCACAAAAAGTCAGTTGGATGAACACATACGTGAATGTATATTAATGGCAAGTTATTTTTTTAAAAATATTTCCTATAAGTGAGAGCAGTTGGCAAAGCAGTTGTGGTTGAGAATCCTAATCAAGGCGTAAAGAGTTCAACACTCACTCGACTTTTCCGTCCGGCATTTCTAGGCTAGCGACCACCACTATTATTTCTACTACCTTTAACAATTGTCAATTTCAATAAAATATGTGACTGATATGTCGAAAAACAATAGAAATCCAGCCTTATTACTAAACAAAAGATTACAGTTGTTCTATGGTCACGTTTTGTAATATAATGAAATAACTGCCCTTCTTTATTGTTCATTGCATGCTTGAACAGCATGAGTCATTGTGTGCGTATGGGTGGGTCACGGTTCACGAAAAAAGGGGCGCTGTTTGCCGTCTGGCACTCTAAAAAGCTGGTAACATCACTGACCAGTTGCTTGGTGCACCTGGACAATCCAGTTTACTCTTAAAATTAATTTTGAAGTAACAAGAAAGTTTTAGTAGTGAATTGGAGGAATAACATTGATACAGCCCTTTGAAGTATCATATAGACTACATTGATAAAATTCCATAGCTCATACCATAAACACTCGTAATCTAATTGTAAACGGGCCTCTGCACAAATAATGCCATTATTACTCGAGCCATTTTGCCAACATCGAGTGCAAACGACTTGCGATTATAACATGGCAAATATAGCAAATAGGTTTAATTAGTTCATTAATACTCATTTGATGTACTAGTAATTAAATTCTTGACATTTTATTTATTTTTTTTTTCATCCGCATCCAGTAGCGATAAACGCCTATTACAGGATAGATAAACTATATCATGCTTATAAACCAAGACTCATTACGAGGCTAAGGCAGGGGCGTTGTTATCGAGAGATTAATCCTGGCACTTGGTCAGGATTGAACCAAGAACCTCAGGATTGGTAGGCAAGCATGTTAACCACCAATCTTCTTCTTTTTACTAGCATTTAGCAGTTGATCCTGTTAAAGCTTCAGCATTGATGATAAAGACGATTAATGAAGACAAAGACAAAGTGCAAGTTTGTTTAAATACAATAGAAAAGTAAGTCAAAATTTAGAATATTTGTTTGCATTAAAATATGAATATTTTAAGAAATTGAAATCAGCTTCTGCTTGTTTTTATTTAATCCCACATCCATCATCTCCCGCCCTCCTGTGTCTTCCAAAAATATTCAGAGTGGGTGTTGGCCTAGCCTAGGAGCAAAATCGGTTGTTTCTTCAAAAAATACCAGCTCTGCTGAGTGTTAAGTATAATTTATATATAATAATATAGATATTTTTTTCATTTGTTATGTACTTTTTCTATGTTCTGTTTTTTATTGAGACACGTCACACATTTGCATTTATGCAAATTTGATCGACAATACAGCCGACATAAAATCTCCTGAATTGTTACTTCTCAAACTTGAGACCTCTGCACATCCAACAGCAAGTTTTCTCGCCACTTACAAGTACAGTGTAAAAATCTGATTTTTATCCAAGGGTTCTATGTCCTTTCGCGCAAACTCACACAAGTAAAGCTAATGTTACAAGGCCATGTTTATTCCAATCAAATGTTTTCCAAAGCCACGCCATGAATCCGAGTAAATTTACTTGTACTATTGTCAATGCTTTTACTGGTACTGTACTAGCATATTATATGTTAAATTTATACCAGATAGGGAGAGACGGCACTGATCGCTGCAATTTTGCTGAGAGTAACATTCTCAACTATCCTTGGGCTCTAACGTTTTCCATTGGTCAATGCCCCAACAAATAAAATGTTTTAGAATGTTGAAAATAATTATGAATAGGGAAAACTGTGCACTACTCTCCACAAACATAAAAAAATACTCTTTACTCATTTTCAACCATAATTAAATCGAGTGAAACATGGAAGTGATTAAAAACAGATTAAGATGTAAAAACATTCCCCGCTGTGAATTTTTAAATTAAAAAAAAAATTTTAACATCTAGTTAATCGCAGGGTTGGCATATCAGGCTGTTTTGGTTTTAAATCCAAAGACAGTCTGGAATTAACACCCATTTGGGCGAAACCAGAATTTTTTACCAGTAAATAATGGTGGAAGACATTTCGCTCGAACAGATCCTTACAGGATGAGAACTACCTCATGCTTTCTAAATCCAAGTTTCATGAGACTTGGGGAGTGGCACTGTTGGATTGTTTGAAAGAACATAGTGTGCGGCCAGGTTTCAATCTGGGACCTCTGGATTGGAAGGCAAGCATGTTAACCACCATGGTACAGTGCTACTCCGTTGACCCTGTTGACATAAAACCATAAAGAAGCATATGTGTATAACCATTTATTTTGCTTAAACCACCAAACTACAGTACCACTACAATTAAACTACTATTTTTGTGTAATTTCTTGAGCATTTATTCACATTGCCTCAGTTTTGCTTATGCTAACTTTACTGTTTCTGCAAAGATCATAAAGAACTAAAAGATCATAAAGAACTAAAAGATCATAAAGAACTAAAAGATCATAAAGAACTAAAGACAAATTTTAATGAAATAAACGATTTGTTTAAAACAAGTTTTACCTGTACCTCAGTATACCTGTAGGCTAAAATTCGAATTCAAATTTATGAAACATCATAGGCTCACTGGACATTTATCCTCTGATGATTAGTGTCCCCAAATTATGTAAAAAACGTACTCTATATTTATTTTCGGAAACCTTTTTGACCCGCTCCATGAAATATTTCCTTTTCTTCCTTCAACCTTTTACTTTGTTTTTATTAAATTATATTATTTTTATGAATAACACATTTAAATCTAGTCCTAATCATGCAAACACATTAACAATATAAACATATACAAAAAAATATTTAAACTTATCACTAACGTTTTAAGCCAAAGTTAGGCGACCTCTATACCCACATTAGACAGTCTCTGGCTTCTAAGAATGGTGTCTTGTTCGAGGCAAGAAATCCTGATTTACACATCCAGTACCTTTTGGTTTCTGAGCCATTTGAGAAGCGAATTATGCGCATTTACAAAACAAGTTCTCCTGTCTTGCATTTACCTTATAATTTTATTAATCTATAGACCCTGTAGTCATCCTCATGCTTGAATATGCTTGTAATTTGTTCAAAATCTTTGTTTTTATTCACAATATTGTTCTGTTTTCCACCAATATGTTTAAGTAGAAGATACTGTTTGTCTATTATTTATTATTGATACATTTTGTGGAAATAACACGTATTTAGACAAGTTATGCTTCAAAGTTCCTTCCGTAACTGATTATTTTTTATTTTAAAAGTGAAGTAAATCAAATTTTATTAAATTGAATTGAAAATTACATTTTTTTGGAATATTTGCTATGATATATGAATTATTTTTTTCATTCTAGATATATAACTAATGTAATTTCTCATCCTGATGAAGAGAAGTATAAAAAGATACGTCTTGGAAATAAAGCCTTCCAGGAACGAGTAGGATCTATAGAAGGCGCTGAGGAGTTCTTACAAGCGCTAGGATTTGAAAGAACAGTGCTGCAACAAGATGGTAACATTTTGTAATTCAAGTTTGTTCTTTTGTATGTTTATGTCATTCAGCATTTTTCTTCTCAACGAATATTACTACTTAGTATTTCTTATCCACCTTTTACTGGGTAATGGTGATGCAGATGACCATCACACGGCATGTTCTACTCAGCTTGAAAAAGGGAAGTGTCATCAGCTGATGGGGTGTAAACAGAGTAAACCGGACTTGCAGCATGATTAGCAGGTCATGCTTTGTTTCAATGCAGTTAACTGTGAGGAACCGGACAACCAACACTTGCATGTGGAAGCAGTTGGCGCAGCGGTTGTGTTTCGGGCTTCCAATCATGAGGTCGGGGGTTCGAGATTCACTATGGTCGACTGTTTGTGTTCCTAGGCAAGACACTTTATCCACGTTGCCTATCTCCACCCAGCATGGGCGTCGATTTGTGGGGGACGGGGGGGACACGTACCCCCCACTTTTCAATGTGGGGGGGACATGATATCAATTGTCCCCCCCACTTTTAGAAAAAAATCTGAAAAAAATGTAAAAGTTGAAAAAAGCGGTAAGACTTTCATCTTTCTATGAGACATCAAGACAGGCTGATCTGGAAAACGAGACTTTTTGATGGATTAATGTGTCTTTTAGCATGTAAAATAACGAAAATTTTTCCGGGGCCTTCGGCCCCACGACTCTCACCGGGGTCACTCTGCATCCTCTTGCTCCCAGCCTAAATTGCTCGAAAGTATGAACATTGAAATCAAGAGGGGCTGATCTGGAAAACGGAACCTTTACGGAAAACGGAAACTATAGTGTCTTTTAGCATGTAGGATAACGCATATTTTTCCGGGCCTTCATGAACTGGACCCCCACCGGGGACCCTAGGCGGTCACTCGGATCCCAGCATAAATTGCTCATAAGTCTAAACATCGAAATCAAGAAAGGAACTAGAAAACGGAACATTTTGATGGACTCAATGTGTCTTTTTAGCATGTAAATAACGCAAGTTTTCCCAGGACCCCGTCAGGGGCCCTCGGCGATCCCCTGGATCCCAGCCTAAATTGCTCGCAAGTCTGAACAT